>ML366857.1:0-17851 GCA_005239505.1 Nicotiana paniculata | reverse complement strand
GCTTCGAAATGATCAAGTTACATTTTTTGGCATTCTATGGCAATTAGACTGGAATTCGGCCAGCCGTGCCTGTATTATTGCCTGCTATGGTCCAGGCCGGACGCCTTGGTATAGAGCCGGTACCGGATCGCATGATATTTGTCCGGGACATCAAATACGACCCAACGAACCATAACCAACGCTTCAAAATGATCAAATTACATTTTTTGGTATTTTATGGCAATTAAACTGGAATTCCATCAGTCGTGTATGTATTATCGCCTGCCATGGTCCAGGCCGGACGCCTTAGTATGGAGCCGGTACCGGATCACATGATTTTATCCGGGACATCAAATACGACCCAACGAACCATAACCAACGCTTCAAAATGATCAAATTACATTTTTTGGTATTTTATGGCAATTAAACTGGAATTCCGCCAGTCGTGCATGTATTATCGCCTGCCATGGTCCAGGCCGGACGCCTAGGTACGGAGCCGGTACCGGATCGCATTATATTTGTCTGGGACATTAAATATTACCCAAGGAACATTAACCAAGGCATCGAAATGATCAAGTTACATTTTTTGGCATTTTATGGCAATTAAATTGGAATTTCGCCAGTCGTGCCTGTATTGTCGCCTACCATGATCCAGGTGGGACGCCTTGGTACGGAGCCGGTACTGAATCCCATGATATTTGTCCGAGACATAAAATATGACGCAAGGAACCATAACCAACGCTTCGAAATGATCAAGTTACATTTTTCAGTATTTTATGGCAATTAAACTGGAATTCCGCCAGTCGTGCCTGTATAATCGCCTGCCATGGTCCAGGCCGGACGCCTTGGTACGGAGCCGGTACGCGATCACATGATATTTCTCCTGGACATAAAATATGACCCAAGGAACCATAACAAACGCTTCGAAATGATCAAGTTACATTTTTTGGCATTCTATGGCAATTAGACTGGAATTCCGCCAGTCGTGCCTGTATTATTGCTTGCTATGGTCCAGGCCGGACGCCTTGGTACGGAGCCGGTACCGGATCACATGATATTTGTCCGGGATATCAAATATGACCCAAGGAACCATAACCAATGCTTCGAAATTATCAAGTTACATTTTTTGGCATTTTATGACAATTAAACTGGAATTCCGCCAGTCGTGCCTGTATTATTGCCATCCATGGTCCAGGCCAGACGCCTTGGTATGGATCCAGTACCGGATCACGTGATATTTTTCTGGGACATAAAATACAACCCAAGAAACCATAACCAACACTTCGAAAGGATTAAGTTACATTTTTTGGCATTTTATGGCAATTAAACTAGAATTCCGCCAAGTTGTGCCTGCATTATCGCCTTCCATGGTCCAGGCGGGACGCCTTGGTACGTAGTCGGTAACGAATCGCATGATATTTATCCGGGACATCAAATACAACCCAAGGATTCACAACCAACGCTTCGAAATTATCAAGTTACATTTTTTGGAATTTTATGGCAATTTACTGGAATTCCGCCAGTCTTGCCTGTATTATTGCCTGCCATAGTCCAGGCCGGATACCTTGGTACGGAGCCGGTACCCGATCACATTATATTTCTCTGGGACATCAAATTTGACCCAAGGAACCATAACCAACATTTCGAAATGATCAAGTTACATTTTTTGGGAATTTTATGGCAATTAAACTAGAATTCCGCCAAGTCGTGCCTACATTATCGCCTTCCATGGTCTAGGCCGAACGCCTTGGTACGTAGCCGGTACCAGATCGCATTATATTTGTCCAGTACGTTAAATATGACCCAAGGAACATTAACCAAGGCATCGAAATGATCAAGTTACATTTTTTGGCATTTTATGGCAATTAGATTGGAATTCCGCCAGTCGTGCCTGTATTATCGCCTACCATGATCCAGGTCGGACGCCTTGGTGCGGAGCCGGTACCGAATCCCATGATATTTGTCCTGGACATAAAATATGACCCAAGGAATCAAGTTACATGTTTTGGCATTTTATGCCAATTAAACTGGAATTCTGCCAGTCGTGCCTGTATAATCGCCTGCCATGATCCAGGCCGGACGCCTTGGTACGGAGCCGGTATGCGATCGCATGATATTTCTCCGGGACATAAAATACAACCCAAGGAACCATAACCAACACTTCGAAATGATCAAGTTACATTTTTGGCATTTTATGGAAATTAAACTGGAATTCCGCCAATCGTGCCTGTATAATCGCCTCCCATGGTCTAGGCCGGAAACCTTGGTACTTAGACGGTACGCGATCGCATGATATTTCTCCGGGACATAAAATACGACCCAAGGAACCATAACCATCACCTCGAAATGATCAAGTTACATTTTTTGGCATTCTATGGCAATTAGACTGGGATTCCGCCAGCCGTGCCTGTATTATTGCCTGCTATGGTCCAGGCTGGACGCCTTGGTACGGAGCCAGTATCGGATAACATGATATTTGTCCGGGATATCAAATATGACCCAAGGAACCATAACCAACGCTTCAAAATGATCAAGTTACCTTTTTGGCATTTTATGGCAATTAAACTGGAATTCTGCAAGTCGTGCATGTATAATCGCCTCCCATGGTCCACGCCGGACGCCTTGGTACGTTGCCGGTACCGGATCACTTGATATTTGTTCGGGACATTAAATACGTTCCAAGTAACCATAACCAACGCTTCGAAATGATCAATATACATTTTTTGGCATTTTATGGCAATTAAACTGGAATTCCGCCAGTCGTGCCTGTATAATCGCCTCCCATGGTCCAGGCCGGACGCCTTGGTACGTAGCCGGTACGCGATCGTATGATATTTCTCCGGGACATAAAATACGACCCAAGGAACCATAACTAACACTTTGAAATGATCAAGTTACATTTTTTTGGCATTCTATGGCAATTAGACTGGAATTCCGCCAGCCGTGCCTGTATTATTGTCTGCTATGGTCCAGGCCAGACGCCTTGGTACGGCGCCGGTACTGGATCACATGATATTTGTCCGGGATATCAAATATGACCCAAGGAACCATAACCAACGCTTCGAAATTATCAAGTTACATTTTTTGGCATTTTATGGCAATTAAACTAGAATTCCGCCAAGTCGTGCCTGCATTATCGCCTTCCATGGTCCAGGTCGGACGTACGTAGCCGGTATCGAATCACATGATATTTATCTGGGACATCAAATACCCAAGAAACCATAACCAACACTTCGAAAGGATCAAGTTACATTTTTTGGCATTTTATGGCAATTAAACTAGAATTCCGCCAAGTCGTGCCTGCATTATCGCCTTCCATGGTCCAGGCCGGACGCCTTGGTACGTAGCCGGTACCGAATCGCATGATATTTATCCGAGACATCAAATACAAGCCAAGGATTCACAACCAATGCTTCGAAATTATAAAGTTACATTTTTTGGAATTTTATGGCAATTTAACTGGAATTCCGCCGGTCGTGCCTGTATTATTTCCTGCCATAGTCCAGGCCGGACACCTTCGTACGGAGCCGGTACCGGATCACATGATATTTCTCCGGGACATCAAATACGACCCAAGGAACCATAACCAATGTTTCGAAATGATCAAGTTACATTTTTTGGGCATTTTATGGCAATTAAACTAGAATTCCGCCAAGTCGTGCCTACATTATCGCCTTTCATGGTCTAGGCCGGACGCCTTGGTACGTAGCCGGTACTGAATCGCATGATATATTTCTGGGACATCAAATACGACCCAAGGAACCATAAACAATGCTTAGAAATGATGAAGTTACATGTTTTGGAATTTTATGGCAATTAAACGGGAATTCCGCCAATTGTGCCTGTATTATCGCGTGCCATGGTCCAGGTCGGACGCCTTGGAATGGAGCCGGTATCGGATAACATTATATTTTTTCGGGACATCAAATACGTCCCAAGGAACCATAACCAACGCTTCGAAATGACCAAGTTACTTTTTTTGGCATTTTATGGCAATTAAACTAGAATTCTGCAAGTCGTGCCTTTATTATCGCCTGCCATGGCCCAGCCCGGACGTCTTGGTACGGAGCCGGTAACGAATCTCATGATTTTTTTTTCAGGACATCAAATACGAACCAAGGAACTAAAACCAATGCTTCGAAATGATCAAGTTACATTTTTGGCATTTTATGGCAATTAAACTGGAATTTCGTCAGTCATGCATCTATTATCGCCTGCCATGGTCCAGGCCGGACGCCTTTGTACGGAGCCAGTACAGGATCACATGATATTTGTCCGGGATATCAAATATGACCCAAGGACCCATAACCAACGCTTCGAAATGAGCAAGTTACATTTTTTGGCATTTTATGGTAATTAAACTGGAATTCCGCCAGTCGTGCCTGTATTATCGCCTGCCATGGTCCAGGCCGGACGCCTTGGTACGGAGCCGATACCGAATCTCATGATATTTTTCCGGCACATCAAATATGACCCACAGAACCATAACCAATGCTTTGAAATGATCAAGTTACATTTTTTGGTATTTTATGGAAATTAAACTGGAATTCCGCCAGTCGTGCCTGTATTATCGCCTGCCATGGTCCAGGCCGGACGCCTTGGTACGGAGCCGATACCGAATCTCATGATATTTTTCCGGCACATCAAATATGACCCACAGAACCATAACCAATGCTTTGAAATGATCAAGTTACATTTTTTGGTATTTTATGGAAATTAAACTGGAACTCCGACAGTCGTGCCTTTTTTATCGTCTGCCATGGTCCAGGTCGAACGGCTAGGTACGGAGCCAGTACTAGTCGCATGATATTTGTCCGGGATATAAAATATGTCCCAATGAACCATCACCAACACTTCGAAATGATCAAGTTACATTTTTTGGCATTTTATGGCAATTAAACTGGAATTACGCCAGTCGTGCCTCTATTATCGCCTGCCGTGGTCCAGGCCGGACGCCTTGGTACAAAGACGGTACCGGATCGCATGATATTTCTCCAAGACATCAAATACGACCCACGGAACCATAACCAACGCTTCGAAATGATTAAATTACATTTTTGGGCTTTTTATGGCAATTAAACTGGAATTCCGTTAGTCATGCATCTATTATCGCCTGCCATGGTCTAGGCCGGACGCCTTGGTACGGAGCCGGTACCGGATCTCATTATATTTGTTTAGGACATCAAATACGACCCAAGGAACCATAACCAACGCTTCGAAATGATCAAGTTACATTTTTTGGCATTTTATGGCAATTAAACTGGAATTCCACCAGTCGTGCCTGTATTATCGCTTGCCATGGTCCAGGCCGGACGCCTTGGTACTAAGGCGGTACCGGATCACATGATATTTGTCCGGGACATTAAATACGACCTAAGGAACTATAACCAATGCTTCGAAATGATCAAGTTACATTTTTTGGCATTTTATGGCAATTAAACTGGAATTCCACCAGTCGTGCCCGTATTATCGCCTGCCATGGTCCAGGCCGGAGGCCTCGGTACAGAGACGGTACTGGATCGCGTGATATTTTTTCGGGATATTAAATACGACCCAAGGAACCATAACAAACGCTTTGAAATGATCAAGTTACATTTTTTGGCATTTTATGGCAATTAAACTGGAATTCCACAAGTCGTGCCTGTATTATCGCCTGCCATGGTCCAGGTCGGACGCCTTGGAATGGAGCTGGTATCGGATAACATTATATTTGTCTGGGACATCTAATACATCCCAAGGAACCATAACCAATGCTTCGAAATGATCAAGTTACACTTTTTGGCATTTTATGGCAATTAAACTAGAATTCCGCAAGTCATGCCTGCATTATCGCCATCCACGGTCTAGGCCAGACGCCTTGGTGTGGAGCAGGTACCTGATCGCATGATATTTTTTCGGGACATCAAATACAACCCAAGGAACCATAACCAACTCTTCGAAATGATCAAGTTACACTTTTTGGCATTTTATGGCAATTAAACTGGAATTCTGCGAGTTGTGCCTGTATTATCGTCTGCCATGGTCCAGGCCAGACGCCATGTTTGTCCGGGACATCAAATAAGAACCAAGGAACCATAGCAAACGCTTCGAAATGATCAAGTTACATTTTTAGCACTTTATGGCAATTAAACTGGAATTGCGCTAGTCATGCGTGTATTATCGCCTACCATGGTCCAGGCCGGACGCCTTGGTACAGAGCCGGTACCGGATCGCATGATATTTGTCCGGGACATTAAATACGAGCCAAGGAACCATAACCAACGCTTCGAAATGATTAAGTTACATTTTTTGGAATTTTATGGCTATTAAATTGAAATTCCGCCAGTCGTGCCTTTATTATCGCCTGCCATGGCCCAGGCCGGACGCCTTGGTACGGAGCCGGTACCGGATCGCATGATATTTTTTCGGGACATCAAATACGACCTAAGGAACCATAACCAACGCTTGGAAATGATCAAGTTACATTTTTGGCATTTTATGGCAATTAAACTGGAATTCCGCCAGTCGTGCCTGTATTATCACCTGCCATGGTCCAGGCCGGACGCCTTGGCACGGAGCCGGTACCAGATAGCATGATATTTTTCCTAGACATCTAATACGAACCAAGGGACCATAACCAATGCTTCTAAATGATCAAGTTACATTTTTTGGCATTTTATGGCAATTAAACTGGAATTCCGCCAATCGTGTGTGTATTATCGCCTGCCATGGTCCAGGCCGTATGCCTTGGTACAGGGCCGGTACCGGATCGTATAATATTTTTCTGGGACAACATATACGACCCAAGGAACCATAAACAACGCTTCGAAATGATCAAGTTACATTTGCATTTTATGGCAATTAAACTGGAATTCCGCCAGTCGTGCATGTATTATCGCCTGCCATGGTCCAAGCCAGAGGCCTTGGTACGGAGCGGGTACCGGATCACATGATATTTTTCCGGGACATCAAATACGACCCAAGGAACCATAACCACCGCTTCGAAATGATCAAGTTACATTTTTTGGAAATTTATGTCAACTAAACTGGAAGTCCACAAGTCGTGCCTGTCTTATCGCCTGCCATAGTCTAGGCCGGACGCCTTGGTACGGAGCCGGTACCATATCCCATGATATTTGTCCGGGACATCAAATACGACCTAAGGAACCATAGACAACGCTTCGAAATGATCAAGTTAAATTTTTTTGCAGTTTATGGCAATTAAATTTGAATTCTGCCAGTTGTGCCTATATTATCTCCTACCATGGTCCAGGCCGGGCGCCTTGGTACGGAGCTAGTACCGGATATTTGTACGAGACATCAAATACGACCCAAGGAACCATAAACAACGCTTCGAAATGATCAAGTTACATTTTTTGGCATTTTATGGCAATTAAACTGGAATTCCACCAGTCGTGCCTGTATTATCGCCTGTCATGGTCCATGACGGATGCCTTGGTACGGAGCCGGTATCGGATAACATGATATTTTTCCGGGACATAAATACGGCCCAAGTAACCATAACTAACGCTTCGAAATGATCAAGTTACATTTTTTTGCATTTTATGGCAAAATAAACAGGCATTCTTCCAGAAGTGCTTGTATTATCACCTGCCATGGTCCAGGCCGGACGCCTTGGTACGGAGCCGGTACTGGATCGCATGATATTTGTCCGGGACATCAAATACGACCCACGGAACCATAACCAACACTTTGAAACGATCATGTTACATTTTTTGGCATTTTATGGCAATTAAAATGGAATTTCGCTAATCGTGCCTATATTATCGCCTGCCATGGTCCAGGCAGGACGCCTTCGTACGGAGCCGGTACCAGATTGCGTGATATTTTTCTGGGACATCAAATACGACCCAAGGAACCATAACCAATGCTTCGAAATGATCAAGTTACATTTTTTGGCATTTTTTGGCGATTAAAATGGAATTCCGCAAGTCATGCCTGTATTATTCCCTACTATGGTTCAGGCCGGAAGCCTTGGTAGGGAGCTAGTACCAGATCACATGATATATTTCCGGGACATCAAATACGGCCCAAGGAACCATAACTAACGCTTCGAAATGATGAAGTTACATTATTTTTGCATTTTATGGCAATTAAAATGGAATTTTCCTAGTCGTGCCTATATTATCGCCTACCATGGTCCAGGTAGGACGCCTTGGTACGGAGCCGGTACCGGATCAGATGATATTTTTCCGAGACATCAAATATGACCCAAGGAACCATAACCAACGCTTCAAAATGATCAATTTACATTTTTTGGCATTTTATGGCAATTAAACTGAAATTCCGCTAGTCGTGCCTGTATTATCGCCTGCCATGGTCCAGGACGGACGCCTTGTTACGGAGCCGGTACTGTATCGCATGACATTTGTCCGAGACATCATATATGACCCAAGGAGCTATAATCAATGCTTCGAAATGATCAACTTACATTTTTTAGCATTTTATGGCAATTAAACTGTAATTCCACCAATCGTGCATGTATTATGGCCTGCCATGGTCAAGGTCGGACGCCTTGGTACGGAGCCGGTATTGGATAGCATGATATTTATCTGGGACATAAAATACGACCCAAGGAACCATAGCCAACGCTTCGAAATGATCAAGTTACATTTTTTTGCATTTTATGTCAATTAAAATGGAATTCCGCAAGTCGTGCCTGTATTATCGCCTGCCAAAGTCTAGGCCGGACGCCTTGGTACGGAGCCGGTACTAGATCACATGATATTTGTCCGGGACATCAAATACGTCCCAAGGAACCATAGGCAATGCTTCGAAATGATCAAGTTACATTTTTTGGCATTTTATGGCAATTAAATTGGAACTTCGACAGTCGTGCCTGTATTACCGCCTGCCATGGTCTAGGCCGGACGCCTTGGTACCGAGCCGGTATCGGATAGCATGATATTTGTCCGGGACATCAAATACGACCCAAGGAACCATAACTAACGCTTCGAAATAATCAAGTCACATTTTTTGGAATTTTATGGCAATTAAACTAGCATTCTACTAAAAGTGCATGTATTATCGCCTACTATGGTCCAGGCCGGACGCCTTGGTACGGAGCCGGTACCGGATCGCATGATATTTGTCCGTGATATTAAATACGACCCAAGGAACCATAACCAATGATTCGAAATGATCAAGTTAAATTTTTTGGCATTTTATGGAAATTAAATTGGAATTCTGCTAGTCGTGCATGTATTATGGCCTTCTATGGTCCAGGCCGGAGGCCTTGGTACGGAGCCGGTACCGGATCGTATGATATTTTTTCAGGACATCAAATATGACCTAAGGAACCATAACCAACACTTCGAAATGATCAAGTTACATTTTTTGGCATTTTATGGAAATTAAATTGGAATTCTGCTAGTCGTGCATGTATTATGGCCTTCTATGGTCCAGGCCGGAGGCCTTGGTACGGAGCCGGTACCGGATCGCATGATATCTTTTCGGGACATCAAATATGACCTAAGGAACCATAACCAACGTTTCGAAATGATCAAGTTACATTTTTAGCATTTTATGGCAATTAAACTAGAATTCCGCAAGTCGTGCCTTTATTATCGCCTGCCATGGTCCAGGCCGGACGCCTTGGTATGGAGCCGGTATTGAATAGCATGATAATTGTTCGGGACATAAAATACGACCCAAGGAACCATAACAAACGCTTCGAAATGATCAAGTTACATTTTTTGGCATTTTATGGCAATTCAACAGGAATTCCGCTCGTTGTGCCTGTATTATCGCCGACCATGGTCCAGGATGGACGCCTTGGTACGGAGCCGGTACCGGATTGCAAGATATTTGTTCGCGACATTAAATACAACCCAAGTAACCATAACCAATGCTTTGAAATGATCAAGTTACATTTTTATGCATTTTATGGCAATTAAATTGGAATTCCGCCAGTCGTTCCTGTATTATCGCCTGCCATGGTCCAGGCCAGAGGCCTTGGTACAGAGCCGGTACCGGATCACATGATATTTTTTCGGGACATCAAATACGACCGAAGGAACCATAACCAACACTTTGAAATGATCAAGTTACATTTTCTGGCATTTTATGGCAATTAAATTAGAATTCCGCCAGTCGTTCCTGTATTATCGCCCGCCACGACCCAGGCTAGAGACCTTGGTATGGAGCCGGTACCAGATCGCATGATATTTTTTCGGGATATCAAATACGACCGAAGGAACCATAACGAACGCTTCGAAATGATCAGGTTACAATTTTGGAATTTTATGGAAATTAAACTGGAATTCTGCCAGTCCTGCCCGTATTATTGCCTGCCGTGGTCCAGGCCGGAGGCCTTGGTACGGAGCCGGTACCGGATCGCATGATATTTTTTCGGGACATCAAATACGACCCTAGGAACCATAACCAACGCTTCAAAATGATCAAGTTACATTTTTTGGCATTTTATGTCAATTAAACTGGAATTCCGCAAGTCGTGCATGTATTATCGTCTGCCATGGTCCACGTCGGACGCCTTGGTATGGAGCCGATACCAAATCGCATGATATTTTTTTGGGACATCAAATACGACCCTAAGAACCATAGCCAACGCTTCGAAATGATCAAGTTACATTTTCTGGTAGTTTATGGAAATTAAATAGGAATTCCGCCAGTTGTGCTTGTATTATCGCCTGCCATGGTCCAGGCCGGACGCCTTGGTACGGAGCTTGTACCGGATTTCATGATATTTGTACGGGACATCAAATACGACCCAAGGAACCATAACCAACGCTTAGAAATTATCAAGTTGCATTTTTTGGCATTTTATGGCAATTAAAGTGGAATTCCGCCAGTCTTCCCTTTATTATCGCCTGCCATGGTCCAGGCCAGACGCCTTGGTACGTAGCCGGTATTAGATAGCATGATATTTGTCTGGGACATCAAATATGGCCCAAGTAACCATAACTAATGCTTCTAAATGATCAAGTTACATTTTTTGGCATTTTATGTCAATTAAACTGGAATTCCGCAAGTCGTGCCTGTATTATCGCCTGCCACGGTCCAGGCCGGACGCCTTGGTACGGAGCTGGTACCGGATGGCATGATATTTGTTTGGGACATCAAATACTACCCACGAAACCATAGCCAAACCTTTGAAATGATCAAGTTACATTTTTTGGCATTTTATGGCAATTAAAATGGAATTTCGCTAGTCGTGCCTATATTATCACCTGCCATGGTCCAGGCCGGACGCCTTGGTACGGAGCCATTGCCGGATCGTATGATATTTTTCTGGGACATCATATACGACCCAAGGAACCATAAAAAATACTTCGAAATGATCAAGTTACATTTTTTTGAAATTAAACTAGAATTCCGCAAGTCGTGCCTGTATTATCGTCTTCCATGGTCCAGGCCGGACGCCTTGGTATGGAGCCGGTACCGGATCGCATGATATTTTTTTGGGACATCAAATACGACCCTAGGAACCATAACCACCGCTTCGAAATGATCAAGTTAAATTTTTTGGCATTTTATGTCAATTAAACTGGAATTCCGCAAGTCGTGCATGTATTATTGCCGGCCATGGTCCAGGCCGGACGCCTTGGCACGAAGCCGGTACCGGATCGTATGATATTTGTCCGGGACATATAATACAACCCAAGGAACCATAACCAATGCTTCTAAATGATCATGTTACATTTTTTGGCATTTTATGGCAATTAAACTGGAATTCCGCCAATCGTGTGTGTATTATCGCCTGCCATGGTCCAGGCCGGACGCCTTGGTACAAAGCCGTTACCGGATCGTATGATATTTTTTTGGGACATCATATACGACCCAAGGAACCATAAACAGCGCTTCGAAATTATCAAGTTACAGTTTTTGGTAATTAAACTGGAATTCCGCCAGTCGTGCCTGTATTATCGCCTGCCATGGTCCAGGCCAGACGCCTTATACGGAGCCGGTATCGGATAGCGTGATATTTGTACGGGACATCAAATACGGCCCAAGTAACCATAACTAACGCTTCAAAATGATCAAGTTACATTTTTTGGCATCTTATGGCAATTAAATTGGCATTCTACCAGAAGTGCCTGTATTATCGCCTGCCATGGTACAGGCCATAGGCCTTAGTACGGAACCGGTACCGGATCACATGATATTTTTTCGGGACATCAAATACGACCCAAGGAACCATAACCAATTCTTCAAAATTATCAAGTTTCATTTTTTGGCATTTTATGGCAATTAAACTGGAATTCCGCCAGTCGTGCCTGTATTTATCACCTCCCATGGTCCAGACCGGACGCCTTGGTATGGAAACGATACCGGATCACATGATATTTGACCGGGACATCAAATAAGACCCAAGGAACCATAACCAACACTTCGAAATAATCAAGTTACATTTTTTGGCATTTTATGTCAATTAAACTGGAATTCCGCAAGTCGTGCTTGTATTATCATCTGCCATAGTCTAGGCTAGACGCCTTGGTACGGAGCTGGTACCGGATCGCATGATATTTGTACGGGACATAAAATACGACCCAAGGAACTATAACCAACGCTTCGAAATTATCAAGTTACATTTTTTTGCATTTTATGGCAATTGAAATAGAATTCTGCCAGTCGTGCCTATATTATCGCCTGCCATGGTCCAGGCTGGACGACTTGGTACGGAGCCAGTATCGGATAGCATGATATTTTTCCGGGAAATCAAATACGGCCCAAGTAACCATAACTAACGCTTATAAATGATCAAGTTACATTTATTGGAATTTTATGGCAATTAAACTGGCATTCTGCCAGAAGTGCCTGTATTATCGCCTGCCACGGTGCAGGCCGGACGCCTTGGTACTGAGCCGGTACCGGATCGCATGATATTTGTCCGGGTTATTAAATACTACCCACGAAACCATAACAAAACGTTTGAAATGATCAAGTTACATTTATTGGCATTTTATGGCAATTAAAATGGAATTTCGCTAGTCGTGCCTATATTATCACCTAGCATGGTCCAGGCCGGACGCCTTGGTACGGAGCCGTTACCGGATCGTATGATATTTTTCTGGGACATCGTATACGACCCAAGGAACCATAAAAAATGCTTCGAAACGATCAAGTTACATTTTTTGTAAATTAAACTGGAATTCCGCCAGTCGTGCCTGTATTATCGCCTGCCATGGTCCAGGCCGGACGCCTTGGTACGGAGCCGGTATCGGATAGCATGATATTTGTCCGGGACATCAAATACGGCCCAAGTAACCATAACTAACGCTTCTAAATGATCAAGTTACATTTTTTTGGCATTTTATGGCAATTAAACTGGCATTCTGCATGAAGTGCCTGTATTATCGCCTGCCATGGTTCAGGCCATAGGCGTTGGTACGGATCCAGTAGCAGATCGCATGATATTTGTCCGGGACATCAAAACGACCCAAGGAACCATAACCAACGCTTCGAAATGATCAAGTTACATTTTTGTCACTTTATGTCAATTAAACTGGAATTTCGCAATTCACGCCTATATTATCGCCTGCCATAATCCAGGCCAGACGCTTTGGTACAGAGCCGGTACCAGATCGCATGATATTTTTTATGGACATCAAATACGAACCAAGGAACCATAACCAACGCTTTGAAATGATTAGGTTACATTTTAAGCATTTTGTGGATATTAAATTGGAATTTCGCTAGTCGTGCCTGTATTATCGCCATCCATGGTCCAGGCCGGACGCCTTGATATGGTGCTGGTACCGGATCGCATGATATTTTTCCGGGACATCAAACACGACCCAAGGAACCACAACAAACTCTTCGAAATGATCAAGTTACATATTTTGGCATTTTATGGCAATTAAACTGGTATTCCACCAAATCGTGCATGTATTATCGCCTACCATGGTCCAGCCCGGATACCTTGGTACGTTGCCGTTATCGGAGCATATGATATTAGTCCGGGACATTAAATACAACCCAAGAACCATAACCAACTCCTCGAAATGATCAATTTACATTTGTTGTAATTTTATGTCAATTAAACTGGAATTTCGCAAGTCATGCCTGTATTATCGCCTGCCATAATCCAGGCCAGACGCTTTGGTACAGAGCCGATACCAGATCGCATGATATTTTTTCTATACATCAAATACGACCCAAGGAACCGTAACCAACATTTCGAAATGATTAAGTTACATTTTTTAGAATTTTATGGATATTAAACTGGAATTCTGCTAGTCGTGCCTGTATTATCGCCATCCATGGTCCAGGCCGGACGCCTTGGTATGGTGCCGGTACCGGATCGCATGATATTTTTTTGGGACATCAAACACGACCTAAGGAACCATTTCCAACTCTTCGAAATGATCAAGTTACGTTTTGGCATTTTATGGCAATTAAACTTGATTTCCGACAGTCGTGTCGTTATTATCGCCTGCCATGGTCCAGGACGAACGCCTTGGTATGGAGCCGGTACCGAATCTCATGACATTTGTCCGGGACATCAAATACGACCGAAGGAACCATAAACAACGCTTCGTAATGATCAAGTTACATTTTTTGGCATATTATGGCAATTAAACTGGATATCCGCTAGTCGTGCCTGTATTATCGCCTGCCATGGTCCAGGTTGGACACCTTGGTATGGATCCGGTACCGGTTCGCATGATATTTATCCAGGACATCAAATACGACCCAAGGAACCATAACCAAATCTGTGAAATCATCAAGTTACATTTTTTGGAATTTTATGGAAATTAAACTAGAATTCTGCTAGTCGTACCTGTATTATCGCTTGCCATGGTCTAGGCCGGACGCCTTGGCATGGAGCCGATATCGGATTGCATTATATTTGTCCAGACATCAAATATGACATTAGGAATCATAGCCAACTCTTTGAAATGATCAAGTTACATTTTTTAAAATTTTATGGCAATTAAACTGGAATTCCGCCTGTCGTGCCTATATTATCGCTTGCCATGGTCCAGGCCGGACGCCTTGGTACGGAGCTGGTACCGAGTCACATGATATTTGTTCGGGACATCAAATACGACCCAACGAACCATAACCAACGCTTCGAAACAATCATGTTACATTTTTTGGCATTTTATGGCTATTAAACTGGAATTGCGTCAGTCGTGCCTGTATTATCGCCTGCCATAATCTAGGCTGGATGACGTGGTACGTAACCGGTACCGAATTGCATGATATTTATCCCGGACATCAAATATGACCCAAGGAACCATAATCAGCGCTTCGAAATGATCAAGTTACATTTTTTTGGCATTTTATGGCAATTAAACTGGAATTCAGATAGTCGTGCCTGTATTATCGCCATCCATGGTCCAAGCCGGACGCCTTGGTACGTAGCCGGTACTGGATATCATGATATTTTTTCGGGACATCAACTACGACACAAGGAACCACAACCAAAGCTTCGAAATGATCAATTTACTTTTTTTGGCGTTGTATGGCAATTAAACTGGAATTCCGCCAGTCGTGCCTCTGCTATTGCCTGCCATGGTCCAGGCCGGACCCCTTGGTACGGAGCCGTTACCGGATCACATGATATTTTTCTGGAACATCAAATACGACCCAAGGAACAATAACCAACGCTTCGAAATGATCAAGTTACATTTTTTGGCATTTTATGGCAATTAAACTGGAATTCCGTCAGTCGTGCATGTATTATCGCTTGCCTTGGTCCAGGCCGGACGCCTAGTACGGAGTCGGTACCGGATCGCATGATATTTGTCCGGGATATCAAATATGACCCAAGGAACCATAACCAACACTTCGAAACGATCAAGTTACATTTTTTGGCATTTTATGGCAATTAAAGTGGAATTGCGTCAGTCATGCCTGTATTATCGCCTGCCGTGGTCCAGGTCGGACTCCTTGGTACGGAGCGGGTACCGAATCTCATGATTCCGAGACATGAAATATGACCCAAGGAACCATAACCAACGCTTCGAAATGATCAAGTTACATTTTTTGGCATTTTATGGCAATTAAACTGGAATTCCGTCAGTCGTGCATGTATTATCGCTTGCCTTGGTCCAGGCCGGACGCCTAGTACGGAGTCGGTACCGGATCGCATGATATTTGTCCGGGATATCAAATATGACCCCAGGAACCATAACCAACACTTCGAAACGATCAAGTTACATTTTTTGGCATTTTATGGCAATTAAAGTGGAATTGCGTCAGTCATGCCTGTATTATCGCCTGCCGTGCTCCAGGTCGGACTCCTTGGTATGGAGCCGGTACCGAATCTCATGATTCCGAGAGATGAAATATGACCCAAGGAACAATAACCAATGCTTCAAAATGATCAAGTTACATTTTTTTGCATTTTATGGAAATTAAACTGGAATTCCGACGGTCGTGCCTGTATTATTGAAGTGGAGATAGCCCAGAAGCCAGTATTTGAGGTGGTGGCTGAGAAAGAAAAGTCCCAAATCACTAGGTAAAAGAGACCGCCAGCTCCATTCCCTCAGAGGCTGGCCAAATACAAAAAGGATGAACAGTACAAAAAATTCTTGGACATGCTAAAGAAAATACAGGTAAATATCCCATTGATTGATGCGTTGAAGGAAATGCCTGGTTACGCTAAAATGATGAAGGAATTGATGTCCAGAAAAGTTGACTTCCAAGATCTAGCTACTGTCACCCTTACTCAGACTTGTAGTGCGGTGCTGACGCGCCCTATTGCTGAAAAGTTGTCTGATCCAGGGAGTTTTACAATTCCTTGTACCATTGGCAACTTAGCTTTCGCCAAAGCTCTATGTGACTTAGGGGCCAGCATTAATCTGATGCTGCTGTCCATATATAAAATACTGGGGATTGGTAGAGCCAGGCCTACCTCCATGCTGCTACAACTTGCTGATAGGACGATGAAGAGACCATCGGGTATTTTGGATGATGTATTGGTGCAAGTGGGGAAGTTTGTATTTCCTGCTGATTTTGTGATATGAGACTGCAAAGTGGATGAGGAAATTCCCATAATCTTGGGAAGGCCATTTTTGGCCACAGGCAGAGCTCTTATCGATTGTGAGACTGGTGAACTTAAGATGAGGCTCAATGATGAAGAAATCACTTTCAACGTGCAGAAGTCTATGAGGCGACCTAGTGAGTTCGCCAACTGCTCTCTTATTGATGCTGTGAATGTGATCTCAGAAAAAGATTATGCATCCCTGACTGTTGGGGACCCTTTGGATGAATGTTTGATGAATTTAGATGATATGAACGGTGAAGAACTGGCAGATTGGGTGTTAGCACTTGAGGAAAAAGGGGTATGGCCAAAGGCTCTCGAGTTTGAGTCACTATACGTAGAGGAAAGAGAGAACCCGCCGGCCAAGCCATCTATTGAAGAACCACCTAGGTTGGAACTGAAATCGAAGGATGCTGATGTGGTAGAAAAGATACTAGAGTTAACCAATGACATCGAGGATACATACTTTGTTGAATCTAGTGTCGTTAGTTTTGAGGATGTTGGTACACACTCCAACCATTTTTTCACATTGTGTTGGGATGATGATATGCAAATAGAGTTATCCGAACCACCTGATGAGTTGAGGGATAAAGAACAAGATGCCTACATTCTGGAATTCTTCTTGCCAGAAAGTAGGGAATACACATTTCATCGAAAGGTCAAGAAGCGCACATTACTACATTGTTTGNGAGGACACTGCATGATTTAAGTGTGGGGTGTTGTACATATTTGTTGTGATTTGTTGTGTTTAGTGTGCTTTCTTGTCAGTAGTTTTAGCATTTCTTGTTGGTAAAGTTTTTTTTAAAGTAGAACAAAGCAGAGAAATTTAATTAGAAATATGTGGACACTTCCTATTGATGGATCTCCTAGATAGTTTTCTTGAAGGAAGTAAGTCTAGAGAAAATACCAAAAAGATTT
>ML366856.1:0-68052 GCA_005239505.1 Nicotiana paniculata | reverse complement strand
AGTCTCAAATCTTAGCTGATTTTGTCGCTGATTTTAGTAATAGCATTGTCCCTGAAGTGGAAATAGAGTTACAACTCTTCAACGGTGTTAATCCGGGTCTATGGACCCTATTTACTGATGGTTCTTACAATATAAAAGGTGACGGCTTAGGCATAGTCTTAATATCACCCACGGGTGAAAAGACACGGCAGGCTATCGAATGTTATCCTATAACTAACAATGAGGCAGAGTACGAAGCTGTTATTGCAGGATTAGAACTTGCACGAGATCTTTCAATCGAGCAAATCGTGATCAAAAGCGATTCCCAACTGGTAGTAAATCAGATGCAGGGGACTTACATTGCTCGAGAGACTCAGATGCTACAATATCTTGAAAAGGCACGAGAGCTCGTGAGACAATTCAAAACATGGAAGGTAGTAAAAATACCTAGAGAGGAAATACTGAAGCAGATGCATTAGCTAACCTCGCAGCAATCACGGAAGTAACAAACAAGGACAATGCAATTGTCATTCATCTATTCCATTCAGCGATCGACCAGGATAGAAATGAGGTAACTTTAAATAATTTAACCTGGCATTGGAGAAACGAAATCCTAAATTTTTTACAAAATGGCACCGCACCTGAAGACAAGAAAACAACTCAAGCACTTCGCTGCAAAGCTGCACGGTACTCTGCCTCATTCGCAACTCGTTATATCGCAAAATGTTCGGAGGGCCCCTAGGAAAATGCCTCGGACCTAACCAAACAGAGTTTGTGATGAAAGAATTCCACTGTGGAAATCACTCAGCGGCGAGATCCTTAGTGAAAACCTTAATTAGAGCTGGATATTATTGGCCTAAGATGAAAGAAGAGGCCGAGGACTTCGTATCCAAATGCGACAGGTGCCAAAGGTTTTCCAATAACATGCATCGACCAACGTAATTATTACATCCAATAATATCCCCCATGGCCCTTCATGAATTGGGGGATGGATATAGTGGGACCTTTTCCCACATCTAAAGGACAGGTACGATTTTTGCTCATGCTAACCGATTCAAACAGGTGCGAGAAAAGGAAGTTAAAAGTTTCTTATGGCGAAACGTAATATGCCTCTTTGGGATACCGAAGGAGATCGTGTGTGATCATGGCCCATAATTCATAGGCTCCCAAATCACAGAATTCTTTGAAAGCTGGCAAATTAATCGAATCACTTCAATGCCATACCATCCCGTGGCTAACGGTCAGGCTGAGTCCACGAATAAAGTCATCATCAACAATCTAAAGAAGCGGCTAGATAGAGCCAATGGAAACTAGCCTGATGAGTTACCAGCGGTATTATGGACATACAGGACTACTTCAAAAACAGCCATGGGAGAAACTCTGATCGCGCTTGTCTATGGCTCAGAAGCCCTAATACCTATAGAGATTGGCGAACTAAGCTTAAGGCTTACAACAGCCACGGAGGAAGCAAACGACGATGAATTGAGGACCAATCTGGACCTGCTCGAACCACGGAGAGAAGCAACACTGATACGGATGGAAGCTAAAAAACAAATCATAGAGCGTTTATTACAACCATAAAGCTCATCTCAGGTACTTCAAGATTGGGGAATTCGTCCTCAAAAATGTCTTTCAATCAACGAAAGAAGCAGGTGAAAGAAAGCTAAATCCAAACTAGGAAGGACCCTACAAAATCCGAGGCATAGCTGGGAAGGGTGCCTACGAGTTGGAAGCTATGTACGACAGAATCCCACCAACAAGTTGGAATGCCATTCACTTGAAGAAGTAATACTTTTAAGGAAAAGAAGTACCCCCGGTCAGGTATCACACGTTTGATTTTATTTTGAACATTTGAAATTTTACTAACCTTTTTAGATGATAGGCATAAAGCTAACCCATCACTAAATGATGATATCAGACCTGCAAAGACGCGAGGAAATAACTAAATTCCCGGTATAGGGTTACACTTTCTGATGGACGTTTTAAAGGGTTAAGCAGTCATCATCTAAAAATTATATACCTTCGAGTCCCGTATGTTTTTTTATTTTCAGGAAAAGGACCACAAGGAAGGAATAGTCAAGTGCTCGAGATTTCATTCTTCAAAGCTCAAACACTTGGGGGACTATACAGTATGGAAGGCAAAAACGAAGCAAAAAAGACTATCAAAAAGTCAAAGCTCGAGCCTGAAGATCCATCTACCCAACAAGTCAAGTGATACGAGCAAAATCGAAAGAGCCAAAGACTCAAACACAAAGCCTAATCCAAAAAACCTTCGAACATGTTCAGGTTAAAAGGCAAAATGTTAGCTACGAGGAAGAAATGTGCATCTTTGTACTTATTCAAAACAGTTATGGATAAAAGATCATCATCATTATACTCATTCAAAACTGTTGTAACTAAAAACAGTTACGAAATCTTTGTACTCATATGGAAAACTGTTATCAAATAAAACAGTTACAGATGAAAGATCAAAATCCTTGTACCTGTTCAAAAAACTGTAAAACAGTTACGGATGTAAGAGAATTTCCCTCGTGCTTATTGAAAACTGTTGTCAACAAAAACAGTTACGGGTGAAAACCCCAATTTGAATAAAAACTGTTACGAACGAAAAACAGTTGCCCTCTTGTATTAACTCGAAAAAACTGTTACATACAGAAAACAGTTACGAAATACAAGTGTATATCAAATCTGTTAAAAGAAAACAGTTGCAACATGAGTTTTAGACGATAATCAAACACATGTAAAATGTTGTGAAAGTCCAAACAAAAAAAAATTTTCCTCAGAAACATTCTTAAACACGTGAAAAATTCCTATCACTCTATTGCATTATTACACCTTTATGAAGTTGAGACGTCTTCTTCATTAAGTGTCGATCAGAAAGGGCCCTCTTTCACAAATTATGCCTACTACAAAAAGGCACACATTTTATATGACACAGTCCCTATTACGAAAAGGTGCGAGTAATCTAAAGCATTCTATATGCAAAACTCATAGGTAAAACTAAAACCTCAAAAAATAAAACATGCAAAAGACTTAAAGAGTAGAACAAAAACTCAACGGAAAACAAAAGTCATACTTGCATTAATATATTAAAACGGCTTAGTAAAAACTAAATATTAACTTATACTTAGCCGTATCGATTTTTTATATACATTAAGGTGCCCCTAAGTTGTCATTTGGGGACTTTAGAGAGATCCAAATTTACCCCCGGTGGGACTGAGTGTTACCACCAATTGAGACAAAGAAAAAAAAAAAGGGGTGAATCAACATCTTAATCTTCTTGAGGAGGGGGATTGACTTCTTCATCAGCAGAAGGAGTAAGAGCAGGTTGGGACAAAGAGGCTCGGACAGCAGGAGTCTCACCTTCAGGTGGGGAAAGATTCAAACCCTGTTGAGCCTTTTCCATGGCTTCCCTGTTCTTAACAATTTCAGCGTTAAGGTCGAAATCTCCCCGACTCCTTTTCTTCAATGTATCGAGGCGAGAATTCATGTACGCCCAACTAACATCGACAGCTGCCGCCTCTTCGAGACTTTCATAATCTCTCTCCCATATCTGAAGCTCAGCTCTTAACCCATCCTTCTCAACTTCAGCAGCTTCATGGGAAGCCCTCAAAGGTATAATTGACTCCTCCAAAGATTGGGTTTTGTCTAAAGCAATGCGAAGATCCTCCTGAGTCTGGGAAAGTGACTGCACAAGCTCGCCTGAGTATTCCTCCTTCTGCTCTAGCAAGGCTTTCAAGATCCTAACTTCTTCCGAGGCACGGGATAATTTCTCAACAAATGAAGACTCAAAAATGCTCTTGTCTTTGTCCGCTTGGTTAGAAGAAGCCTTCTCCACTGCCAACTCCGCAGCCACAACTCTCATATGCCGTTCCAAGGTATTATTTTCTTCTTGTAAGGCTTCCATGTCGAGCCTCAGGCTTTCATATTTCCCCTTCCAGTTCCCTGCTTCAGCATGCCACTCCTTTAGCTCTTGCTCCGTGTTATAAATCCTCTTCATGAGTTCTGTACCTATGAGATTGATCTACAAAAACAAAATCAGTTAGATACGGTAATTACATGTATAAGAATGAGATACAAAAGAATGAACGTTACCTTCAAGGAGGAATGCACAACCTCATTAGCCCAGGTAAGAGAACTGTGACTATCTAGCTTGGTCCTCTCTATTGGGCCAATCAAAGGCTTCAGCCACACTTCGGGTTGGCCGGATTTCTTAAAAAGGCTCCTATCAGCCGGAACCTCAATTAGCACTTGACTCATCTCCCTGCTGGAAGACCCTACTTCTCTAACAGGAGGCACGGAAGCAGGCTGAGATGAAGGAGCTACGTGCAATGAAATTTGTGGAGCTGAAGAAGTCTCAAGCACAGAAACTTGAGGAGCTGAGAAAGCCATGGGCAAGGCAGCAGCGGGAGCAGATATAGTCAAAGGAGCAGTGGAAATAGCCAGAACGGATGAAGAGATTTCTCTAAAGGAGGGAGCAAAAACAGCCAGAGGCGCCTCATTAACAGCAGGGCCAAAACCTTCGTGGAATAAATGATCCACAGAATCATGTGCAAGAGAAGAAGAAGAATCCCCGGGGGTAGAAGGTTTGACATCAGGTACGGAAGACACTGCTGCGGGTGTAGACTCATCATCTAAGACCACTCTTCTTCTACGTGACCTGTGCACCAGAATGACCTCCTCTTCTTCTTCTTCTTCTTCTTCTTCTTCTTCTTCTTCTTCTTCTTCTTCTTCTTCTTCTTCTTCTTCTTCTTCTTCTTCTAAGGTCTTAGACCCACAAACTTTCCTCTTGGAAGAAGAGGAACCAGTAATAATCTCCTAGGTCTGAGCCAAAGACATCTTCGGAATGGATGCAACAGACATCCCCCGAGCAGAAAACCCTGTCAAAAGGAAAAAGGTTAAACAAATGAAGAAAAAGAAGCTCGAGTAAGGAAAATAAGAGAAAAAAAAAGTTTCACTTACCATGAGTCTTCACTTTCCAACCGTACTTCGCGGAGAAGTACTTCCAAGATCATTCCTCCAATGGAGCAACCGACAAAAGCTTTTCTACCCAATCACGAATACCGGAGACATTCTCAACGGTACCCATGATTGCTGAAAGAGGAAGAAAATAACTACGGTGTTAATAAAACACTTAAAACAAAGAGAAGAAAAATAACAGATGTGAGCTAAAATGTACTCACGTGCGCGATTCCACTTCTCAGGGAAGGGAAGATTTTCCTCGCCCACTAAACCAGTAGTGCGCACAGCAACGTACCGAAGGTACCAACCTCTATCCTTATCGTCATCAGGGGTTACCAACACTCTTTTTCTCCTAGCAGCTAGAGTGAAAACCCCTTGACGAAATAAATTAGGAGAATAAATATGAATAAGGTGATTGAAGGAAAAAGGAACCGAGGCTAAAGAAGCTAAACATCTAAGACACGCGAAAAACCTCCACACAAGAGGACCAACTTGTCCTAAGCAAATGTTGAAGAAACGACAAAATTCGATAATGACTGGATCAATAGGAGGTCTAAACCCTAGAGTAAAAGGGTAAGTGTAAACAAAAGAATTCCTCGTCTTGTAAGACATTATTCTTTGATTACTATTCGAAATAACAATGGGAAAATCAGACTCCCAAGAACATTCCCTGCGAACAAGGGGGATCAAACCTTCAGTAATAAGAGTGGGATACCTATCAACACTATCAAGGGATAACGACTGATCTACAAGAACTTGACTATCCCTAGTAAAGGTAAACTCAGCAGGAATGATTTTATCAACTCGTGGTTCGTGTAGGGGTTCGTGATGTCTCTACCCCTGGACAGAAACCTGGAAACCCTAGCTCTTGGGGATACTAAAGACCTAACAGAAGGAGGAGAAACAATCTGAGAAGAAGAAGAGCCTCTCGAAGGAGTAGAGCGTAAACTCCTCAGTCTACCACCCCTCCGACTTCGAGTCGGAGCGGAAAAGGGTGTCAACTCATCAACGTTTATGACTCCCTTAGATTGGTTTGAAGAAGACATATCTACAAAGGCAAAGAAAAAAGTTCTTTACAAATAAAGTTTGAAAGTTAGAAGCTTTTCGTGAAAGAAAAGGAAAATGGGGTATTTATACTCAAAGACAACCATCAAAAAATGGGGAAACAAATCAATGATGTGAAAACCATAATTGGAGATGTCACTTCGTGACTGATGCAGCCGCAAGAAAGCCCTAAAAGGTGCCGAATAATTACAGAACCAACCTAAGAATACCACGAGGCATAAGCATTAAATGGAAGTGACAAGCGACGCTTACGTACAGGAAAAGATGCAATGATTCGAGTAAAGCGGCGGCAAAATATTCCCGCCATAAATGAGTATCCACTTACCAAATATTAATTGATAAATATATGGTAAGTGGGGGGACTATCTGTATTGGTAAAAAAGAGCTTCACACGTTTAATAAATCTTGATGACTCAGTAGTCTACGTGGAGCAATGAAGACACGACAGCTGGACGGGACTCTAAGAAGAGGTATGAGGCAAAGAGGCACGGCAAATCACACCCATGGGATAATTAGCTACGTAAGTCTCAACCTGGTTGAGAAGATGAAGAGACACGGTCCAAAAAGTATTTGGGAAGAATAAAGCGCAGATTCAGAGATCTTCAAATTAGAGATCCATACGTTACACAACATTCACTCAACAGTTACGGTTGATTCATTGTAACGTTACATTAGAGTCATTAATGCTCAATCACCAAAAAGGTAGACGTTATATTAGGAAATTCCCTATATAAAGGAGAAAAATATAACCTGTAAAGGGGGAGGAAAACATTCGAACTACTATTGCAATATACTTACTTTTTGTGCATCTTAATGCTTTCCATTTACAAGTTTACCTACAATTATAATCTTATTCTTTGGTTATCAGAAACCCGTGTTCTTCTTAAAATAGCTTTGGGCAAAGAATCCAATTCTTTGGTTAAAAAATGTTGAGTCCTGATGAATGGTTTGAAGGGAGATCTTCTCAGAGTGTGATTTTGAGATTTCGGTATTTTAGTTCCGGCAGAGGAAAGGCATTTGGGTTATGAATGGTACGGTTGGGGATGATAAAGTAGTAAGACTTGGTGTTTTCAAGTAAGGTGGGATATTCACATGTGATGTGAAATCGTCTTCATTGATCGAATGGAATGTGTTAAGTCTGCTATGGTTTCTTCGGCTGCATTGGGTCAGAGTGTTGTGAAGTAGTAGTGAAGAAGCGGTTGTTAGAGATCATGGTGCGTGGTGGTTCAGGACTGAATAGTTATTTCTAATGAAGGCAACTCGAGAAAGATGATCCTCGAAGAGTTTGAAGTCGCGGTGATCTACTAGTGTAAGAGCTGTAGAGAATGATATTGAATTGGACAGCATACGACGAAGGAAGACATGTGCGAAGTGTCAGGCGGCGACTAAATTTCTAAAAGTCCAGGCGTAAGGAAAGGAGGTCAGGTAGTGCTTAAAGGAATGAGATTAACAAGTGGGAGAGTGGCAGCATAGCACAGGAGTTCAGCGACAGGACTACTGCTTATCTTGAGGATAAGTTTGGAGTGATTGAAAATTTTAGTGGACGGTGATTGGGTCCACAGGTTTAGATTAAAAATATTGGCTATTGCAGCGGGATATAGGATGCAGCAGAGAGGATTTGTTGATATGAAGAAGGATGCATTATAGCTTGGAAGTAGAAGATATTGTCGCGCATTTAATGGATGTCCATGAGGAGCGGGCGGACTAGTAAAGTTGGTAAACGAAGTAGGCTTAGGATGGGATATTGATGTTTCAGAGGGTGTGCAGTACGACGTCGTTGGAAGGTGTCAGTTGGTGATTTCCACAGGTGGGTTATCTCCTGTGAGTAGGTTAGAGGTTGTGTGGGTGGCAAGTTTCTGTGAGGGATTCTAGTGGCTATTCGGTAGGAGGCAGAATGTGTGAATGATGCTAGGGAATTTGAGTATTTAGGGAGTGCTAACAAGAAAATTTGGAAGAATTGGACGGATTGGTTGAGCAAGATCATGTTAACAAAGGAGAAAGGATCTCAATAGGGTCTAGAGTGGTGCAAGGAGTAGCTTCGGGCTAAGTGGGGGAGTCTCACCACCTGCAGTTGGGTTGTAGGATTGTGTTATCATAGGGTTGCGGATTGTCGGCGTGTTGGCAATTTATTTCAGCTAAGGGGAAAGGAGTAAAATAGTGATCGTGCGTGGGATTTGACGAATGTGTGCAAAAGTTGGCCCTGTCGGACCAGGGTTAGGCTTTGAAAGATTAAGAATTCATGCTTAAGGCATAGACGAGTTGTAAGGGTAGTGTCTCAGTCATGTACTTCATTGAGAGGATGTTCATGTGCTAGAAGAGCCTTGGAGTTAATTGTATTCGGGGCCAGTCAGAGTGGGTGACTCTCAATAGTGGTCCTAATAAATTCGAAAGTTAAGAATGCGACGTTTAAGGGTTTCAGACAGCGGTATGATTAAGAGTCGAGCTTTTGTAGTATAATTCCTAAGAAAGAGAAAATAATTGGAGTGTTCTATGTTATTTTTAGCGTGCAGCATAGTATTGGAGGAGTGAGAGAAATAAACTTCGGGTTGTAGAAAGATTATCAGGAGGGTATGAGACGGGTTGCGGGATTTAGGCAGCATGGTCTCGTGAATCAAGGTCACTCAGAATGAGAGAGGATTGATTTTTCTATGAGTTGAAAGAAGTTACTATTATTCATGAGGCAATTGGAGATGATCAAATGAACATAAAGTGGTTAGCCATGGTTGAAATGGCGCACTTACGTCAATGATCAGTTCCTTCGGTGTGATTGAGTTATGTGTATGGTTTGTGCAGATGTGTGTGAGGCTTGTCGGCCGTCGTAATAGATTTCATGTGGGAGCTCTCGAGTGCTATGGCCTGTCAGGTGTAGGCAGGTCCCAGAAGGTTTATGATGGTTCAGACCACTACTTAAGGATTTGCATGTATTGTGATTGTTGGAATTCACTCGTGTGTTGTGGTGGTTTTCTTGAATTGAGGTAAGTAAAAGGTTTCTATATGATGAAGTGTTCACCCTATTAGTGGTTCAGGAGTTATGATGGAATTCTTGCGCAATTTCGTATTGACATGTTAGGTGCAGTAAACAGTGTGTAACTGGGAGTAAGAATCGAGATTGTGGTTCGATATTAACAAGGATGTCATGAGCTCGGATGAGCAAGAAAAAGTGATTTAAAATTTCAGAGTGAGCTGGTGTTATCTTCAGTGTCACCTGAGATCGATATTCGGTGGAAGAGGCTTTGCATCCTAGTTATGGGTTCTTGATTGGTTTTACAGCGTTAGTATGGCCAGTGGTGGATGTGCAGACTTGTTACCTCGTGGAAGGTCATGGGAGCGTGACCACGGGAAAATTGTATAAGTGTGACATGTAGTCACCTTATTGTTTGAAGATTTAGACCAAGTGTAAGGAAATGCAATATTGCTTATTTGAGGATTTATGCCTGGAAGGCGTTCGGTTCGTTCCGCTGTGGATTGTGGGGTGTTATATCGGCTATGATGGTTGTTCTTGCATATTATGAGAGGAAGTGGGTTAATGTGGACCCAGGTAAATCTATTAGCCTAGTTCGGTGCGAGCAAGGTAGACTCAATGTTTGTGGATGGAATTAAATATGATTATGGGCTCTGTATGAGTCAGATGTGTTTCTTTCAGTATAGGCGTTCCTCAAGGAAGGGTGTTGGAATATCGGATGTTGTCCCATCTTCGTTCATTTCATGTAAGGTTATTATGGTGCCGTGTGAATTTTGAAACGGCTTGAGACATTCCTATGTGTTAAGATTCAGCGTAGTGATGATGTTATGTGAGCAGGAGGGCCCTTGAGATTTCAGAGTGTATATATATATATATATATATATATATATATCATACCTCAGTTGTGCTTAAGTTTTGTAGCATATGGCTTTATTAGTCTCCCCAGGATGGTATTGTGCACTTAGCGTGCTTGTGACCGATATTCGGTAATTTGTAATAGTGAGCGATTCAGCTCCGTGTATCTTCTTGTGTACATTTTATGTGTGGATCGGGTAGCACGTTGCCACGGGTATGTTATTTGGATCGGGTTGCACGCCGCAACAGTGTGATGATGAGTAAGGTTCCTATATTTATTTTTTCTTGTGTTTTACTTCCTATTTTCTGAGGAAAGTCTATATTAGTTGTGTGAGTTGAGTAGTCCCTTCCTGAGTCATTTCTTACGTATCATGTTCAAGTTGTGGCCTATTGGCGCATTGTGGCATCATGTGAGACTGTTGGTCATATCTGGGATGATTTGTTGTCTGAACAGTTCATACTGGGTGAGACGAGATTTTTGGATCAGGGATCTAGTGCGATAAGATTATGTGAAATACAATAAAGGAAAGTTGCCCTTATTGGTTTGTAATGAGGTGATGATTCTAGTCAAGAGGAGATATTCAATGAATTGTTAATTCTGCAATTGGTTAGAAATCTCTAACCAATTGTGGTGGTATCGCCAGCATTATAGCAGGATGTGTGTATATATATATATATATATATATATATCATAAGGTGCATTGGGAGCATCAGATTTATGAAATTTTAGCTATTAAGGTTCAGGGAGTGTCATTGTGGTCAGACGATGAATTATGTGGTGCATGGTGCTAATTCAGCAAAGGCATGCAGTCATCTGGTATATTGTGTGGTAGTTGATATGGTTTTTATATATTGGAACTAGGCCTGGCAGAGAAATTTCAGGAGTTGGTACTAGATTCTGAGCTTATTATATGGATAAAAGAAGAAATCTTCAGATTTGATCAAGCTAATGTACTCAACTGGGTTGTGATAGCACGGACAGGTGCTCGAGGTGTTAAATAGTGATTTCAGATAACTCTAGAGCAGTTCTTGGCACAGTCGAGGACGAACGTCTGTTTAAGTGGAGGAGAATGTAACGACCCGACCGTCGTTTTGAGCTCTATCGCGTCGTTCAGCAGTTTGAAGTTATGAGCAGCTCCATTTCAGGTTTTATGACTCGTAAGCATGGTCGGAGTTGAATTTCGGGAAGTTCGGAGTCAAATTGGAAAGAAAATTCTCATTTCAGAAGCCTTAAGTTGGAGAGATTGACTAAGATTGAAATTTTGAGTAAACGACCTCCGAATCGAGATTTGAGGGTTCCTACAGGTTTGTATGATGATTTCGGACTTGGGCGTATGTCCGGATCAAGTTTTGGATAACCCGGGAGTGTTTCGGCGTATATTGTGGAAGTCAGCATTTTGAAGAAATTTCCTAAGTTTGGGTTGTAAGGCATTTCAGTGTTATAGATGTCCGTTTGGGATTCCGAGTCTGGAAATACTCCGTATGGTGATTTTGGAGTTGGGAGCACGATCGGAAGTGAATTCGGATGTCCGTAGGTCATTTTGAAGTCATTTGGTTAAAGATAGAAATTTGAAGGTTTTTGAGAAATCCGACCGGAAATGGAAATTTTGATATCGGGGTCGGAATGGGATTCCGGAAGTTGGAGCAGGTACGTAATGTCGAATATGACTTGTGTGCAAAATTTGGGGTCAATTGGGACGTGATTTGATAGGTTTCGGCATCGGAGGTGGAAGTTTGAAATTTCAAGTTCATAAAGTTTGAGTTTGAGTGCGATTCATGATTTCGGCGTTGTTTGATGTGATTTGAGGCCTCGAGCAAGTCCGTGCGATGTTATGGAACTGAGTCGTGTGATTGGACGGGGTCCCGAGGGCATCAGGTGGATTCCGGGTGATTAACGGATCAAATTTGAAGTTGGAAGAGGAGCTGGAGTTGCTGGTGTCTGGTGTGACCGCACCTGCGAGGATTTGGCTGCAGTTGCGGCTTTGGCGCCGCAGGTGCGAGAGTGGGCTGGCTTGGCTGGGATCATAGGTGCGATGGAATTTCAGCACCTGCGAAGGCGCAGATGCGGGCAATGGGTCGCAGGTGCGGATCCGGCTAGAGGAGAAGGAAGCCGCAGGTGCGGGTTCTTGGGCGCACCTGCGGAAGCGTATGTGCGAGGACTGGATCGCAGGTGCGAAAATCGGCCTGGGCAGATTGTTTTAAAACAAGGATCTTGGTTCATTTTCTCATTTTTCTCATGGCTTAGGCGATTTTAGGAGAGCTTCAAGAGGGGAATTTCATCATCAATGTCAAGGTAAGTTATTCCCACTCATCTCAAGTTAAATACAAGGTATATGCATGGACTAAAACATGAAAAATTGTGAAAAAATTGGGAAATTTTGAAGAAAAACCTAGACATGGTATTTTGGATTTCTACCAGGAATTTGAGCATGGAATTTAGAGTAAATTGTATATTTGAACGAGTAAAGCTATGGGTAGAATATATCTTCGAGAAATTTCGTATTCCAGGCACGTGGGCCCGAGGGCATTTTGGTCAATTCACTGAGCGGAGTTGGGAAATTATATAATTTGAATTGTTACAAATATTAGAGTATATTTTCATTGGTGCGTCGTTGTTTGCATAGTTTTGGGACGTTGTGCATCCATTGGAGTCGTCGGAAGGGCTTGGAAGCCGGTTATGGAATTTCGGAGCGAGGTAGTGTCCTTTCTAATTTTGTGAGGGGGAATTTTCCCCCTAGGTAAACTAATTAAATATGTGCTATTATCTTCGGGGGATACTACACACGAGGTGACGGGAGTCCGTGCGTAGCTACTATTATGCCATGTCCGGGTAGTCTAGGACCCACTAGCATGCCTTACGTGTTGTACATGTGATCATGCGCATAATATTCAACTGTTAATGCTATTGAATCGGTAAATTATTTCCTAAAAAGACTAGAGTGTACCTTTCTTAATCATTTAGAAAGAGAATTGATTCCTCCGTGGATAATTGTATCCCTGATAAGGTTATATTATTGAATATTATTAAACTTGGAAAATGAGTTTCAAAACAAATATTTAAAAGTTATTTTTGTGTTCCTTTAAGAAGAATTTTACCACTTTCCTGAGTAACTGCTTTCTTGATAAAAATGTGGACTTATTGTGTAAATATGTGTATCTATGGGTGCCTGAGTCGCATGTATGATTCGCGAGCAGGATAACCCTATATTTATGTATAACCGCATCACATGATCAATTCACGAGCGGGGCAGATAGATGCATCTATGGTTCGAGTCGTTCGACCCTTGGCAGTACACAATTTATTATTGTTGGTCTGCACCGTTTGACCCTCGGCATTTCTTGCGCATGATATTTACTGCGTATTTGCTATGATTTTGCCTGATTATTGGCCTGGAAATTTTAAGTTGTCAACTGAAATGACAGAGATTTAAAGTTATTAAAATTTCGGAAGAAGTTCTTCTTTCCCGTTGATTATTGGTTAATTGATTAAATCATCCATGTTTGATTATTTGTTATATAAATGACGAAGATTTAAAGTGTTAAATGTAGAAGAAGTTGATATTATTTATCCCTGATTTTAATAAATTGCCTATGACATACATGCTTAGTGTCTCACTTGATTATACTAAATTGACCTTTAACAAGTGTCAAATCGACCCCTTGTCACTACCTCTCTGAGGTTAGGCGGGATATTTACTGAGTACACGTTGTTTTCGTACTCATGCTACACTTCCTGTGCATTTTTATTGCACAGGTACTTTCACAGTGATGTGGCTGGTTTGGAGACTTAGGCGAGCTGCATCATCCGGAGACGATCCGCAGCTGACACAGTCTCCCTCGTATTGTATTCATGTTGTTTTAAATTTCATTGTCCAATTTGTATCTCGGACAAGCTTTGTAATGATTGTATAAATTCTTAGAAAAAACTCATGCACTTGTGACACCGGGTTCTGGGATGTGTTTGGGATATATTTGCTAAAATGGAATATTTAAATCGTCGTATTTATTTAACGGATTTTGTTTAGTTATTACGTAATAAGTTACAGGTAATGATTTCAAAAAATGTTCAAACATGAATTAATTTCAACTAATCAATGATTTGCTTGCCTGACTATGGTGTCCGGCGCCATCACGACCTTAATAGATTTTGGGTCGTGACAACTCTGAACCTAAAACATTGGGCCGGATGAAAGCCAAGGCCACTAAGACTTTCTCTATTTACCTCCCTAGTGTGAGCACTACTCGGGGTCCATTCGATACCCTTGTGAACTCTGACACACTAGGGCTTGAGGTTCTTTGACCATTCTCTTTACTACTAAGACATGATCTATCTTTGACACTCAGTTCTATCCTCCTCTGTCTGTTGAATGTGCAAATTGGTTTCTGAATCATATGGTCAATCTATGGTTGTTTGGTTTGGTTTGAGTTCCTCTATGGTTTCTGGGCTGTGCTGATGAATATAGTCCCTGTTGAAATCTGGGTGTGCTAATTGGTGAAGAAGGAGTTTAGTTGAAGGCCCGGTAATGCTGGAAATCTTTTTGGGCCTGCTTTGGGCCTGCTATTATTGCTTATACAATTTTGTAATTATATTTGTTATTGGTTCTGTAATAATTCTGTAATAAACATTTGGGGTGTTAGTGAAAGTGGAAAATGAGTATATTCTAATGCTTGCGTGAGAAGGGTAGAAAGCATGCCTATAGGATTTATGTGATCTATTTGCTATCCAGCTTGCTATATATGCACTATTAGAAACCATGCCATTAGGGAAATCACACACTCACACAACTTGTATGTTATTAAGGCATAGGTGCTCTATTTATGCCCAGGTCTACTGCTATGTGTCGCTAGACAACATGCCTATAGGAAATAAATGCCAATAACTGCTCTTCAATTTGCACCATGTTCATTAGATATCATGCCTATAGGATTTTAATTATTTAATTCGCTATTGCACCTAGAAAACATTCATGTAGGAGCTAAATATAAAAATAAAAAAATTGGCTCAGATCGCCAATCTTTAGAAATCCTGCCTATAGGATATTACTACTCGCTCTAAAATCCTGCAATCCTATTTGCTTGAATTGCTGCCTAGTCTTGACATTTTCTGAACAACCTAAGTAAAGTCTAGAACCACCCATAATAGAGGTCCAATGCCTCATGGACCATAAGTATGGGACGGGTAGTGCACGCATATGGCTCGACTTATAATTGAACTAGTGCGCTTTAGGTAATAACTTAAAGATAGTAATTGGGTAGCAGGAGATGATAGTCTGTGCCTGCTGAATAATGCGAGTAACACCCCATCTTGAGGGAGTTACGAAGTATTATTTATATTGGACGGAGTGATCCTTTAGGCTAAAAAACTTACGACTCCCCATATTATTCCCCATTTACCTTTGAATCAAGTGTTTGTATTTACTCAAAGTCTTTTAATAATAAAATTTCTCAAACTTCTTGATTTCTCTGTCTTTGGTTATCTGACTAAATCATATAATTCAAGTTATGTAGGGACCCATAATTGTGGACCTCGAAGAGTGCCTAACACCTTCTCTTCGAGGTAATTTCGAGCCCTTACCCGATTTTTGGTGATGCAAACTAGTCAAACCTGAGTCATATGCAAATAGGTGCCCTAACGCACCTTAAACTGTTAAGTGGAGACTCTCATCTTTTAATACTTCCTTAAAAGAGTTGTCACATGTCGAAACCCAATTTTACGAGAAAAAGGGGCGCGACAGCATGTTGAATCTGCTGGGGATCTTCAGGCTCTTACCATAGCAAATTGGTTTATTTGAATTAGTTTTCTTTGATAAACGTGCTTCCTTTTCTCTTATTTGCTGCCACATGAACATCTCGTCCCTGTTTTTCTTTTATTGTTGCATGCACGCCCTTCCCCTATTCTCCCTTTATTTGAATTCGTATTTATATGCAAATCCCTTCCCTTCTCTTCCCTCATTTGCTCAAATTGGCTATAACATGTGTATTCCTTTTTCTAATCGTACTTATTTGCTCCAAGTCATTTTTAAAATTGCTACATCATGTTTCTCCCCGCCCTTACTCCCTCACTTTCTTTATTACAATTTCCATATTGCACGAACTAACTTTTTCTTGTTTTTCTTTCTTTTTATGTCTTTTACATTTCACTTTAATACCGCATTTATTGTTTTCATCATGCAAAATATTTGACAACGTGTTGTTTATCTTTGCATAAAACATGCTCCACATTATATTCCACTCGTGCCCAATTAATACCATAGCGGCACTTGATGAGTGTCCGCGCTTTTTCGAAATCAACTGCGCTTGATGAGTGTCCGCGATTTTTCGAAATCAACTGCGCTTGATGAGTGTCCGCGCTTTAAATTTGGAAAGACTTATTTGCAGTAAAACTAGTCGATCAGCGGTGCAGTCGACGGTTCCGTGCCTTTCCCTCTCAAGTTGTCCGCTTGAGGGTACTAGTCTAGATTCTTCTAGAAGCCCCACTCCAATATCAACTGTGCATACATCATGTTCAAACCTAGTATTGGTTAGAACGTTGTCTGCATGATAACCTGAGATTTCCATAATTCCAATGGACAACATCACGGTATGTGCATTATTTGGAGAAAACATGCCAGTATGCTGATCATTAATGTGTAAATAGTCAAATCCAGATGGGGAAAACGCTAACTCTATTTGTTTTGCATAAATGAGGCACGAAGTCCCCAGGTTTGGCATGGTTCAAAACATCCTACCTTTTCTGCTTGATTGGTGGAAAAACCTCTCACCTAGTGACAAGAACCATGGGAAAAGGGTCCTCAGGAATTTACCCTCATTATTGGACATTCGGCCAAATAACGCATTGGTTGAGGCTGCCACCATGTTTTGGGATGAGAAGAGAATTGTCTTCCATTTTGGCGACATACAAAATGACCTCTCTTTTAGAGGAAATAGGAGGCTTAGCTAGGCTCCCATGGGATAATCCTGGTTTATTGGTACCAGAAAACCGCACTCCCCGAGGTTTCTTGAAAATGATGGGTTTCAAGAAAATTAATGAATTACTCTGTTTGAAGAAATCATACATGCCATTTGAGTTCCTTTATGAATGATATGGGCATAGCAAGTCATACCGCCTTCACCATGATGAACTTTCCATTACTTCTTTGGGTTGGACACACTGTCATGTTTTTGTATTCGTTGTTTTTTTCCTTGGGATGTTGATATTTACAATGAAAGGGGAAAGGATCCACACTCGCCTAGATATGGTTGCTAGGACTTTAATGGAGGGAATTGAGGGGAAAAATTACACCATCGTCCCTATATGTACTGGGTCCTAGATCGCTGCAAAAAAGGGTATGGGCACTTCGGGGTTGCAATCTATTGCTGCAGGTATGGTTATTAGAACACTTTCAGAGAGGTGAATACCGTCAAGGACTTCTGTGACGACCAGTGAATGACCACATAGCCTACCATCATCCGAAAAGAATGACATTTATCCCAAATAGGTTTGCGCAACCAGGAAATGTTGTGAGTTGGGTGCGTTTCTTCAGCAATTTGACTGACGAAAAATTGCATTGGATGTTCGAATAGTTCCCTAGAAGCGAGCTCATCATCAGGTCAAGAGAAACCACACATCTAGTACTGATCGAGTTAAGAGGAATCTATCCTTATGCTCCTATAATAGTAATGAGGCAATCTAGGAGAGAGCAGGTTATACCTCGGGTTTCCAACATGGTCCAGTACAAAGAATACTTCAAGGGGAACACCATTCCATTCAAATTCTAGGCAAAGCATATGTGGAATCAAAAGATCATTGTGGAGAGAGATACCATCGATCTAGATCGGTATCTTGCCGGCCATGTGTACTTCTATCCATCATGGTTGGTAGATGATATAATGGGGGATGTCAAGCAAGGGATTAATCCAAAAAATAGAGTTATTGAAAACGCTGCTGAAGCACAAGTCAAATATAGGATGTTGCGCAAGAGGGTTTTCGAGTCTGAAGCCAGACATTTGGAACAACATAAAGTGGACATGGAAGCAATCAATGAGTGGAAAGAAATCTCTACTAAATCAGCATAGAGGTTGGAATATTTGGAGCAAGGGTTGATGGAGCTTGAGGGAAAGATGCGGAAAAGGATCTCGGGCAGTCAGAATGCAGAGCGCAACAAAGGAGGGAACTTAGCAATGTCTTATCTGTTGTTGGACATGCGCAACCTGGGGAACCTGATTGATGGAGCTAAGAAGGTCAAGCATTGAGAAGGTCCCTCTGGGACCAAATATATTAGGAACAATGTTTTACTGCTTTCTAGACTCGTTTTAGACTTTTATTGTAATAAGGCAAATGCCACTAGTAACTTTTTCTTATTATTGTCATTTTAGTAGAGATTTGATTCATTTTCACATTAATGAAATGACGCAATTATTGGCATAAATTTTCTCCAAATTTAATGTCGCTTAGTCCTACCTCGGGAACAACGAGGTCCCTCAAATTAGGACGCGAATTTATAATTCCGTAATACATGTTTAAATATCGGAAACATCCTTCTAATACTCCTTACTGTTGTTCCCATTCCCTAATGTTGGTTCATGCATACTAGCATCATCAGCATATCATACCACATCCAGATGTCCTCCACCTCCTCCTCCTCCTCCTCCTCCAAATCATCCCAAGAACAAAGGAAAAGCCAAAATGGATAATATGAGCGGTATCAGAAAAGACAACGCTACTCACGTAGAGAATGTCAAAACTTTAGATGGTCGGAGTACTCCGGCATAGAACGACTTGGTCTTACAATTGGAACAGAAAATACCGGAGTTACAAGGGGAGCTTGAGCAAGTCCAGAACTTGGCAAACCCTTCCCTCACCCTGAACGTTCCCGACATCAACCAACAAAACACACAAAACCTAACACCTCCCCAAAACACACAAAACCAACACCTGCAAAATCATCCCGCACCTCATCAATATGCCACACCTCCTCAAAATCCCAATCCTCTATCAGCACCGACCCCTCCACAAAATCATCACCATCCAACCTAGTATCCACAAACCACCACCTATCACACTCCTCAAAATGCACCACAACTTACCCCTGATCACCAAAACTCAACCAACGACCACCACTACGTCCAAATTCCTGGAGTCCATCAAAGCAACCGCATATACGTGAAAACCTTACCCCACACTTGTCATGGCCCCAAATATAAACTAGTCATGATGGCGCCTATCGTGGAACTAGGCCAGCCAAGTTAACACTCAAATCGTAATTAATCTTTCATGTATATCATTGCTAAGCTGATAATCCATAAAGGTTTCATTAAATCATTTTAAAACAGATAAAGCTACACCGAATATTAAATACAACCCCGAGATCCCGTTGTCACCGGTCATGAGCATCTACAGAAAATATACAACTCTGGAAAAATAAACTCTATAATAGTAACGCGTGCAGCTACCTTGCAAAATCTCCTAGAAGTATCTGGAATAGATACACAGCTCACTCTGCCCTAGCACCTGGATCTGCACACAAGGTGCAGGGAGTAATGTGAGTACGCCAACTCAGTAGTAATGAAAATAAATCAGGTCTGAGCAGTAAGAAACACATAAAGTCAAATCATCATTTAAAAATAAGCACAGTCTTTCTTTCCAACAGTGTATATGTTAAATCATCACGCTTAAAAGCCGATTTCAATAAAAATCATTTGGGAATATACTTGCCAACAGTTTCAACATAACTTTCAAGAAGTTTAGTGTAAAAATGATAAAAATCATAAAAAGCCTCTCGGGCAAAACATATTTCATAAGTCAGAGTGAAAGTGTTAAAATCGTAAGTAGCCCCTCAGGAAAAACATGTATCAGAAACTGCCCCTCGGGCGTAACATCACTCAGAATCAGCCCCTGGGGCATACCTCACAGTCACTCATAATCAGCCCCTCGGGCAACCTCATAGTCACTCATACCTCCCAATCACTCAGCACTCGCACTCAGTAGGTACCTGCGCTCACTAGGGGTGTGTACAGACTCCGGAGGGGCTCCTTTATCCCAAGCGCTAATATCAAGCCACCTCGTTGCATATCATATCCTCATAATCAGGACCTCAGCGTCACTCAGTCAGCAACTCTAAAAAAGCCCCTCGGGCTATCAGTAAAATGGGGTAATCGACCCAAAAACATCATTTTATATCTCAAAATAGTGTAAATAAGGCTGAGTTTCGAAATCAGTTAAAGATAATATGACAGAGTGTAAATCATAAGTCAACACAGTGCGGAAAAGCAGTAAAATCCCCCAAGGGGTCTAAACAGGTCGGCACAAGGCCCCAAACATGGCTTACAATCCAAATATAACAATAGTCCAAAAACACAATTTAACATATGATTTAAAAGTAAATACGCAACTCAATAGTTGCCACAGGAAGGACCAAGCCCAAATTCCCAATCAGTGCACGCCACACACTCGTCATCCAGCATGTGCGCCATTCCAAAAATAGTGAGAAAATACGAAGTCCGGGGTTTCAAACCCTCAGGACAAGATTTACAGTCATTACTTACCTCAAACCGGCACAAATACTAATCCGCGATGCTCTTGCCTCTCGAATCGGCTCCCGATTGCTCCGAATCTAACCAAAATTCCCGAAATTGGCCAAACCCGACCCCTGATCCCACGTCTCAGAATTCCATAAAAAATCACATCACAAGAATTCTCATTCTTTCCCGAGTCTATGCATACCAAGAGCATCAAAATCAGACCTCAAATGGCCCCTCAAATCCTCATTTCAAAGTCTCTAATTACAAGCCCTAATTATCCAATTTTGTACTAATTTCCCACAAATTTCACCACTAATCAGTCCATAAATCACACATAAATGAGTTTTTAAGTCCAAAAGTCTTACCTCCACGAAGAACTCTTGATTTTCCTCTTCAAAAACCCTTCAAAAGCTTCAAACCTGTGCAACAATGGAGGAAAAATGACCAAAATCTGCTAAGGGTCCTATTTATATGTTCTGCCCAGGGATTTCAACACCTGCGGCCATTTTCTCGCACCTACGGTCCCAGGTGCACACCTGTGGTCTCTTGTCTGCTTTTGTGGGACCGCACCTGCGGTCCCCTATCCGCAGGTGCAGTTACACCAGCAGCTTCAGCTGCAATTTTCCAACTTTAAATCCCTCGATGGCTATCCGAAATCACTTCGAGCCCCTCGGGACCCCAACCAAACATGCCAACACATCCCATAACCTTATTCAAACTTATTCGAGCCTTCGAAACACCAAAAAAATGCAAAAATATCAAATTCACCTCGGATTCAAGCCTATGAACTTTGAAACTTCTAAATTCCACCAAGGATGCCGAAACCATCCAAAACACTTCCGATTGACCTGAAAAATTGCACACATATCCAAACTGGCACTACGAACCTGCTCCAACTTTCGGAATTCAATTCCGACCCCTATAGCCTATTTTCCACTGGCGACCGAAAATTGCCAAAAACTAACTTTCGCCAATTCAAGACTAATTCTACATCAGACATCAAAACCACATTCCGAACACACTCCTAAGTCCTAAATCACCTAACAAAGCTATCTGAACCATAAAATCTACATTCCGAGGTCGTTTACTGATACGCTCAAATTACACATTAAAATAGTGTAAGCGATCGATGTCAAATATAGGAACCCAACAAGGTTGGGGTCGAATCCCACAGAGAAAAATATGGAGGCGATTAGGAATGCAAGAGAATTACCACTTATCGCGCAATGCCAAACAAATAAGAATTTGGGTTTTTAAAGATGATTTATAACTAAATGCCAAAATATAAACTAACCTAGAAAGCAAGTAAAATGATCAATGGCAATAAGAATGGATGCTTAGGGAATTACACTCAAGTAACGATCCAATATATTTCACGATTTCACAAATATGAGCGAGTTTATGTTAATTAGCCACGGATAATAATTCTTAATTAGATTTTTCCAAAGACTAACAAGACTTCTTAATTAAATTATTCCTAACCAATTAAGAGATTAAGCACACCCGGATATGTCTACAAGTAGTTCAATCCTATCACTAGGTAGAATCTATAAAATGAGGGTTAAAGCCTCAAGTTCTTGTTAATTAATCTTTCCTAACCCCAAATTATCTTTTCCAAAATTAATTCGGAGTTAATGGGCAAGTCCTAGGGTTAGCTAATCCCTTTGGAAACATTAAAGAACAAGAATAATTAAAGAAACAATAACTCACTTCATAAATATAATAAAATCATTCAATACATAAGCACAAGAGGGTATTTAATCCACACTTTAAATATGCAAATTTCCATAAACAAGATTCAAGTGTTGGAAAATAAGTACTAAACACTTAGATATACATTACAAAGTAAGGAAATGAAGAAACAAACATAAATGGGTAAGAAAACCTTAACCACAAGAGTGAAATATTCAAATCCCAAGTGTTTGTGCAAACCCTAGCTTCAAGACTTGTTCTTCTCTCCACAAAATTATATTTACAAAGCCAAAGATGTTTTACCTCCGTAGAAGATATGTTTAAAATTGACTGCTAGGTCGAGTATATGAGAGTGGGGATTAAAATGTGAAATACCAAAACTGCCCAGTTTTCGCCCAGATTTTATTCTCTGCGATCGCAGACCTTCATTTGCGATCGCATAGGCACACCTCCTGAAGTTCTGCTATCGCGTGACCACGTCTGCGATCGCGTAAGGTTAAGTCCTCAACTTTTGTGATCGCGTGTAACCTTTGTGATCGTCTAACACATTTCATAGCAGGGGTCACTTTTGTTCAATGCGATCGCGTAATCAACTGCGCGATCGCGGTTCACGTCCTTCTTGACTTCTGCGATCGTAGGTCAATCTCTGCAATCGCGAAGAGCATCAGGCTTTAGTCATTTTTCCTTGTTGTGGCCTATTTTGACTTGATTTCTTCCATTTCTTCTCCAAATCATATAATACCTGAAAATTTCCAATAAACCTCAGAAAATATCCTAATTTGCTACCAAAATTATACCAAAGTCTAAATATTGAGAGGAGATAAGTTGGTAAAATACCAACTTATCAAACCCCCAAACTTAAACCATTGCTTGTCCTCAAGCGATTCAAAACAAAGAACCTCTAACAAGGATAAGATCATTTAAGCACAATGGCGAGTCAAGTATTATTCCAAGTCAAAAAGGTCAATTCAAGCTCAATCTAATGACTTTGGTTGGTACCAAAAATTAATCCAAGGCATATGAGTTACTATCTTTTTGCACATTTTTGTTTCATTTTTTAAAAGACCACATTTATCAAAGTAACAACCAAGTCATTACACTAAAGATTCAAAATTTGCCTCTCCATCACTATTTTCTTCCCTTGCTCATTCCTCCTAATTGGAAATGGGATTAAATTCACAACTCGAGTCTCATGTGCCCTCACACTTTAATATAGAATCCAAAAATTACAAATTGCTTTCAAAATATAGAAAGGATGTCAAATAGAAGACTCAACTCTATCTCTCACAAAGATATTCAAATGCACACAAGTAGTACCATAGGCTTGCCCTTTATGTATTTCTTCACTAATTTAGACATACTTGGTTCAAAATCAATTAGGACTTAAAGGGTTGTAGTTTATTATTTTGGTCAAGGTGTGGCACAAGAATGACTCAAACGTCCCTAAGCACTACACTTTTTCAACAATTAAAGTCCCCTTTCTTCAAGAATTTTTCCACCCTTTCTTCTCTTCTCTCTTTTTTTTTTCTTTTTTTTTTAACAACACTTTTCGCTTTTTAAGAAGCCTCCATATCACGACTTTATCAACCTCCACCCCCAAACTTAGGCTTTAAGCCTATATTCATACTTTCAATCACTTAGGGAGGTAGGGTTTCACAAGAATATTTTGTAACATGGTTGCAAAAGAAAAAATTAAAAGGTTCAAAAGGGTTGACTAGGGGAAATATTTATGGGTAGGAAATTTTGGAACAAAAATGGTTCAAGAAAGGCCTAACATCATTTTTCAAACCAAGTAAACTATGATTTCGTCTTGAAGCACATTCCGGACAAGTTCTAGACCAAAAGTAATACAAAAGAACTTCACAATTAAAAACTCACCACACATGTCACGTGAAAACTCAAATGGAATACAAATCCAAGATCCAATTGGAACTAATGAAACTCAAGGAAGTCACATGTAGCCTAAAAAGCTCTTTAGTGAATCAAAGAACCAAAATTAGAATCTAAAAATCACAACAAGGAGCATTCTTATTATTTCATATATATATATATATATATATATATATATATTATTTGAAAGCTCAAAAATTTTATATGCCAAGGTTTAAATAATAGTGGTACCAAACAAGTCACATGTTAGCTTATGGGCACGAGATTACGCCCCACAACCCAATTTATTAACAACTAGGCTACTAAAATAAAAATATTATTTACACAAGACTAATCCCTTAAGAAAAGAACCATTTTTTTTCTGCTCTGAGTTTTAATTTCAAAAGAATGAGTGTTTGATTCCATCAAGCGTTTTAACCCAGTTCACTCACCTGAGTACTGAGATCGCATACTGATTTCCGTGATCGCAGAGCATTAACATTTTCAAAGATTTCAGCTGTGGTTCTGCGACCGCATATTTGCATTCAAAATCAATTCTGCGATCGCAGAATTGCTGGATGGCATCGCATACATGGGCAGTTTTCCCAGTGACATTTGTGTGCCTTCTTGCACCGTTCGGCCACCCGGTACCCCCGACCTGCTCCAAACAACTCCAAAAAAATATGAAACTTGGCAGATTAGTGCAAAATAATATATAAAGCTAATCAAAAAGGAAAATTTTAAAAATGACCAAAATTTTTAAAAAAATGATAGGTTGCCTCCCACCGCCGCATTTAACGTCGTGGCACGACGCAAATCAACTTCACCACTTTTCTCGTCACTTGGATGATATGAATTGTGAACCTAGCTTGGAATTAAGCTTGTGACCACGAGCGATGGGGGATGGTAAGTTGATGATCAAGCCAAGCCTTAAATTCTTCATCTTGCACTTCTTGGCTCTCATGTGAGGAATGTCATTTTGTTTTCTCGTTTCCTCAAACTGTAAAATGGATGGTTGTTGCTTTCCTCCTCGCAATCCCTCATTGACTCGTGTAGGTCAATTTCCATATCACCACACAATTCCAACGTTGAAAAATGCTTGAAATGTGACTTCAAGCTTTCACTTTGCAATTTTTCTATTTTGACATCCTCTTCTTCCCCCGAACTAGAGTCAATCTCAACCAAATTTTCATTTACACCGGTTGACTCTAATTACATTTTTTTCTCGGCATCATTAACACTCATGGAGTCGGTTGGCGGATGTTCAATTCTTGAATCCTCATAGTAAAGCTCAATTTCTTCCTCGGAATTGGACTCGTCTTGGCTTCCTTCCACACTCTCAAGTTGGTGGGCATAGTGAGCCTCAACCAATGTTTGCATTTGATCTTTCAACATGCGGATGTGTTCATCATTGTAATTCAAGCCTTTTTTCAAGTCCTCGAGTGCAAAGTTGTGCTTTTCCTCATTTTCAAGAATGGTCTCCAACATGAGCATTATTTTCCCACTTTGAGCATTTGAGAGTTCTTCTTGGTTTTGATCAAGTGCCAAGGAAGGAAATTCAACTTCAATCTCCAAAGAAGGTTCTTGGCTATCATTCACTTCTGAGGCTTTTGAATCCTTAAGGCTTCGATCATTTCATCCATTTGTGAGTGCAACCTCTCAAGTGCCAAGTCATTTTGGAGACTATTCTCCAAAAGCTCCTCCAATGAATTTTGCTCAATGTTTCCTTCTTCAAGTAAACACTCCAACATGACCAACAACAGGTATACCCTTGCTAGATGCCTCCATTCGTTTCCCTCAGCATTCTGGCAGTCGGCGACCCTTTTTCTTGTCTTTGCTTCTAGCTTCATCAGACCCTGCTACAAATATTCCAACCTTTCACTAGATTTGATGGCCCTTTCCTTCCACTCACCGATCAGTTCCATATTAGTCTTGTGTTTCTCCAGATGCTCGGCCTCCGACTCACGAACCCTTTTGCGCAGATTATTGTATTTCACCTGAGCCTCAGCCACTTCGTCTATGACCCTGTTTCTGCTGATGCCTGGATCAATTATCCCTGTTATGCTGTCTTCCAACCATGATAGGTAAAAGCGTACATGCCCTGTGTGGTATCTATCGGCTCGATGGTGTCCTTTCTACAATAACCTTGAGATGCCACAGATGTTGAGCTTCACATTTGTACAGGATATCATCGTCCTGAAAATCTGCCCTGTAATGACTCATTTTGGAGACTCGCGGTATACTTGCTTTCTACCCGCCTGTCTCATGACCCTGATGGGAACATAGGGATATATGCCCCTTAAACCAATCAACACCAGGTACGGAGCGTCCCTCGATTTGATGATGAATTCACTGGTAGAGAACTATTTGAACATCCATTGAACCTGATCCTCGGTCAAATTATCAAAAAACTGTGCCCATTCTATATCATTTTCTGGTTGAGCAAACCTATCAGGGATGTAGGTCATCCTCTTAGGGTGGTTGAAGGCTATATAATCATTCCACGCCCTTCGTGGAAATTCCTGACGATATTGGCCTCTCTAGAGATGCTCCAATAACCAAACGTGTAGTAGCAGTTTGCAACCCTCAAAGTGTTTGGCCCCCTTCTGGCAGTGGTCCAAGGCTCGGTATATGTCTGCTATGATCATAGGGACAATGGTATATTTTTTCCCTTCGATCCGTTCCATTAAGGTTTTGTCTACCATAGCCAGTCTAGTGTGAATCCGGTCTCTTTTGCGTGGAAACACCATCAGATCCAGGAAGAAAACGACGAACACAAAAACCCTGCGGTGAATATGACCCAAGGAAGTAATAGAGAACTCGTCGTGGAAGATACGATAGGATTTGCTATGGACTTATCGTTCATAGAGATAATCAAAAGGTATGTAGGACTCTATCAGGCACTCTAAACCATCGTTCTTTTTCAAACCCATCATTTTCAGGAACCACCTAGCGGCACGGTTCTCTGGTACCAACAAACCTGGACTGTCCCAAGGTAATCCCACAAAGCCCCCCATATCCTCAAAGAGGGGGGTCATTTCTATGTTTCCAAATGGAACACAGACCTTTCTCTGTCCCAGAACATAGTAGCTGCTTCGATCAACATGTTGTTTGGTTGAATATCCAGTAAAGAGGGCATGTTCCTGAGGACCCTCTTCACATGGTCTTTGTCACTGGGCGAGAGGTCTTTCCACCAATCCAGCAATAGTGGTGGTATTTTTTGGACCATGCCGAACCTGGGGACTTCATGCCTCATTTTCTGCAAAATAGATAAGGTTAGACCCTTACCCCCGCCAGACTCGACTATTTATACACTTGTGATTATCATGCATGCATTTAATTCTCCAAATAAATGCACAGAACGTGATTGCATCCGTTGGGAATATGAAAATCCCGGTGTACTTTTGGATAAGGTTGTCTTAAAGGGTTATCATGCGGACGACACGTTAACCCGGCTAGATTAGACCATGATGCATGCACAATATAATAGAGTAAGGTTTCTATGAGTTTTATACTGGTACCCTCAAGCGGATAACTTAAGGGGGAAAGGCACAAAACTGTCAACTGCACCGTCGATCGACTAATTTTACCGCAAATATGCCTTTCCGAATTTAGGGGTGATACAAAATGGAAGGGCGCAAACACTCATCAAGCGTTGCTATAGGATTTGTACAGGCACGAGTGGAATATGATGTTGAGCATGATTTATGCAACAATAAATGATAAATAAAAGCATGTTGTCATGTATTTGCATGTTATGAAAGCGGTAAATACAACAGTTATAATTGAAAAAGCAGTTACAAAGGAAAACAAAAAGGAACATGTCAGTTTTGATTCTGAAAGGAATAAATACTTGAAAGAGATAAACAATTAATGGCACATAAAGGGGGGAAAGGTCGCAAGTATTAACAAAGTAAACACAAGTTCACAAAGCAGTTTGAAGAATGGTAAAATCCTAGGATAATCCCCAGCAGAGTCGCCATGCTGTCGCACCCCCCCTTCATCCCCTTTCGGATCTATCTGGGTATTCGACATTATTGGGACAACTCATTTCCTTTTGGGAAAGGGATAAGGAATTGAAGAGTCGCCACCTAACGAGTTAAAGTGCGTTAGGGAACCTACTAAAGGTTATTTACAAACACAGATTAGATAACCAGAGATAGGGTAAGGGCTTGAAATTACTTCAAGGGGAAGGTGTTAGGCACCCCTCGAAGTCCACAACTGTGGTTCCCGGCCCAAACAAACTTTGTGAACAGATAGCATATAAGCAATAAACACATAGGTAAATAGATGAAGGTTTTGAGAAAATTTGCAGTCCAAGCACACATATGTGCTTAAGTTTAAAATATTTCAAGTCTAAGAACATATACAAAATTCTGGAGGTTTTACAATCTAAGCACACATGTGTAAGGGATAGGGGGTCCTAGGTTGTTTATCCTATAGGATCACATCAGTACAATGCCGGTAATCACTCCTCAAAAGAGGGGCTACACGTGGCATTAGCGCACTAGATATCATATCCATGTCTAACCTTCCCACCCCTTAGTGGTTATTAAGCGAGTTTATTTAACGACCTTTAGGCGTGATGTTACCCGTCCCTTCTTAATGGTCCTGGAGGAGATTAGGACCTCTACCTATAGGAAGTTCTAGACAGACCCCTAAGGTTTTAAAGTAGAAAATACTATGCGACATGCAAGAACAAATAGGACTTTAGCAGATAAAAACAAGAAAGAAGCAATTAAGAGGCTCAAGTTTACCTCCACAAATATTGCATGTAAACAGCACGTCTCAAACACAAACAAGGGCAGTATTATTAAGCAGGATCCTAAAACATGATGTCTAAGTGAAAATCAAAACACAGAAGATATGCAGTTCAATTTTTAAAAACACAGAAGCAGGGGCCCTAATCAGTTTGCCTACTGATTTTAAGCATGTTAACCATTAGGCAGTAAACACGAAAAAGGAAACAGTTTTCTAGTTTTTTTTTAAAAAAGGTAGGCGTGCGGGAATGCACAATAATTACCAGAATTATTAAAACATCTTAGAAGTTGTTTTACCTAAAGCATGATGTTCTAATTGTTGCAAAGACACAAGGGTTATTACCAGTTTATCTAACACAGGATAATCATATGTGAAACTGTCTTATGTCCCTTTTTTCATGCATCAGTAGTTTAGCTAGGTGTGACTTAGTGAGATCCCAAAACAGGGTATCTAGTATGAACATGATAAGATGCAGAATGATTTATATGCAAAATTCTTAAAAATAAAACATGATTTCTAGATGCACAGAAAGTTACAGCATGATTTCAGAATATGCAGTAGATATAGTTTTCATGTTAATGTTGTTATTTAGCCTAGAAGCGGGATTTCTAAGTGATAAATATAATGTCAAATGAGATGTTCAAAACAGGAAACCTAAGAATATGATATCTAATGCATGACATGCTTAGAATGTATTGGCCCTAAACATGGATTCTAATGCGGAAATATAAACCTAAGGCATGGTTTCTACCCCCATGGATATTGACAATAGACATAGCTACCCTACCATTTTCACTATACATCCCTAATATTTGTTTACAACAATTATTACAAACCAATATTGAATGAATTACATATATAGATAAGAGAAAATAAGAAGTTACACTATAGGGAACCTGAAAACATGCCCAAATTCTCAGAACTTCAAATGCCCAAATGTTTCATGGCCTTTCTCATATCCGGGTGTGTCAGAGTTCCCTAAGGACCTCAAGGGATCCCGGGCAGTGCTCACACCCAGACTTCACAACCATAATTGAGTAAGTGTAGTGTGGAAGTGCCAACCCCAATGCATCAGAGTTCAGAGGGATCTCATAGGGATCCCTAAGCAGTCATACATTAGAGGGGCAAAACTTAAGGAACTAGGAGTAGAGTGAGAGTGCTTGACATAGTTTTGAAAAGGTTTTAGTAAGAAAATAGTGTTAAAAGGGACTTTCTTGAAACAGTTTTATGAAAAAAAAGAGGGAGTCATTATATAGCACATGTAGTGCACACATAGTTACAGGAGCATGAAAATTCTTATAGAGGTTTAGGGAACTAGGGGATTAGATAATGGTGTCAGCATATCATGAATATCATAACCAACACAGGATCGGACGACTTAGGATAGCCAACTACTTTGCACAAAAAGTTCATGATAGAAATCAGGAAAAACATAAGTAAGGAAGAGTCACATTGAGGTTACAAAAAGTGTGTTCATGAGAAGGCTGGTCCTAAGGGGGTTGGACATATTCAGAAGCATGTTAATCAAACAGTAAAGTAGACATATTAGTTGCAGGTTGAAAAACAAAACCACAGATAGAAGCATATTAGAAACATGATAAACTGAAGCAGTAAAAGAAGCATATTGGTTTGGGACTTCAATTGAAACTTAGCGAATACCAGTAAAGGGATAGTAAACACAAAGGTGAAGGGACACGAGAGCACAATAGTCAGCCTTGGCTTGTAGCCGGCTAACTCAGAATAATAGTAAGTGACACAGAAAGAGAGCAGGAAGCTTTGAGTGTGAGAGATAGAGTTTGAACTAAGTGTGTTCGTGTGTGTTGAGTTCAGTGTATGAGTATGTATCAGTGTATTGTGTTGGTGAGTGTGTACATATATATAGTAGTTTGAAACTAGGTAAAATAAGGTAAGAAACATAATTAGGCAGTAAGTTATGGAGCTCAGAACCAATTAGCGCAACAATCAGTCCAACTACTCCCTTAATTAAGGGAGTCATTTAAAACGGTAAAAGGCAGGAAACAACTAAGGAAAGGGGTTATGTACGACTGGAACATAAATAAGGAAAAAATTTCAATCAGTGCAAATAATAGGCTAGGTACAAAAAGGTCTAATTAAGGAAACAATCAGTAAGAACCAACTAATAATAGTCAATCACATAATAAGGTAAGAAAATAGTTTACAGGTTGGAAATCAGTAAAGACATCATCACAGGAAATCAGTAAAAGGTGTTAATCACAGAAAATTAGGAATTCAAATAGGAACAGTGTTGATTAAGGGGAGAGTTAACACAAAACTTTATGAACAAACGGAATAAACACATAGTAGGCAAGAAGAAGCAAAAAATCAGAAACCCTAATGGACATAGTGGTACAAATCACGTAGAATCAGGGACTCAACCAGAAAACAGTAATGACTAGAGGAATTAGTAGAACAAACGTAATATAAGTGGAAGAAGAAAGAATCAGAAACCCTAATAAACATAATAGGGTAGAAATCACAAAATACTCAAATTAAGCAGATTCATGAGAATCAAACATGCAGACAAGTTGAGAGAACAAACACTAAAGACGAACTCAGAACCCAAAGATTAAACCAAACAATTATGGGTTTTCAACAAAACGAGTTAGGTAAAGGGAGAACCCAAATGAAAATCGTTTAAACACAATAAAAATCATAGAATAACACCTTAAAAATCAGAGAAAACCATTTTGAAAAGGAAGCTCAGAAACCCTAGTTATGAAGATGAAGAGATGCTTCGAAAAAATAGAAAGTTTTTTACAGAAAATAGTAAAATAACTCGGAATACTCTCATATCTATTACAGATCTAAAGAGTAAGAGATGAAATTAGGGTTTTGAGAGGAATAACCCAAAGAGAATAGATCGATCTTACTCAGAAGGGCCATGGTGGCCTGAGAATGGTGAGCACGGACCCGGGGAGGGTGAATGAACAACCAACTGGTCCTTTCAGGACCACAGGGATGCAAGAATCAGGCCATGGAGAGGAGCCATAGAGGCCAGGGGATGTGGTGGAACCACCATTGTTACCGGCGAACCAGAAATGGCGAGGAGATTAGGGTTTGGGCAGAGCAAATCTTGAGAGAGAAGGATAGGGGTGTCGGCGGAGAGAATGAGAGTGAAATGAGGGGCTTGGGGGGGTCGTTTAGGTTTAATTAGGAAAGGGGAAATCTGGGTCATTGATCCAAACTGATCAACAGCCAAGATTAAATTCGCACTGGGCCGGGTAGATTTAGGAATTGGGCTTGAGGTTTGTTGGGTTTATTTAATAAGGTTTGGGAGCTGTTTTAATTAGGCTAGAATTGAAATAAAAGTGGCTCTTTATTAAATACCCATCTTAAATTAATTAAAATAATTTGTAAAAATATCTAATAATTATAAAAATGAATTTTATGCATAGACAATAGTTTTAAAAAGTTTATTTAGTATTTACAATATAAATGATTAATTTCTGGTGATAAAATGGTACAAAATTATATGATTGGGCTATAATTGCAAAGTTATTGCAATTATAGCCAAAAGGTGCCAGTTTGGCTAATTATGAAATAATTTGGGCTCAATAGGTCCATAAATATAAATAATAAATCAAGAAATGTTTGGAAGTCGTTTGTGATGCAATTTTATGATTATTTATTAGAAATCAAATACTGGGAAAATAAATAAAAATATGAAAAATTATGAAAAAATACCAATTGATGCTAATGCATGATTTTGAAGACATATATGCAATTAAAAAAATTTATTTTGATAAAAATTGGGAATCAACAAAATCAATCTTAGAGAACACTCTGGTCAAACAAATCATCAATACGAGGCAAGGGATACTTATTATTGATTGTAACCTTGTTTAACTGCTTGTAGTCAATACACACTCTCATGGAACCATCCTTCTTCTTCACAAACAACACTGGTGCACCCAAAGCGACACACTAGGCCGAATGAACCCCTTATCTAGGAGTTCCTGAAGCTGCTCTTTCGAATCCTTAAACTTCGTCGGTACCATACGATATGGTGGAATAGAAATAGGTTGAGTGCCTGGAACCAAATCAATACCAAAATCAATATCCCTGTCAGGCGGCATGTCCGGTAGGTTTGTAGGGAACACATCCGAAAAATCATGGACCACAGGAACAGAATCAATAGTAGGAGTCTCAGCACTGACATCCCTCACAAAAGCTAAATAAGATAGACACCCTTTCTCCACCATACGCTGAACCTTCAGGTATGAAATCACCCTACTCGGCACATAATCATCAGAACCTTTCCACTCAACCCTCGGAAATCCCGGCATCACTAAGGTCATGGTCTTAGTGTGACAATCTAGAACAGCATGACATGGAGATAGCCAATCCATGCCCAATATCACATCAAAGTCAACCATGCTAAGCAATAACAGATCCGCTCGGGTCTCCAGACCCCCAATAGATACCACACATGACCGATACACGCGGTCCATAACAATAGTATCGCCCACCCACTACAACAAAAATGAGCTTTAGCGGCAATAACAATGGTCGCTATATGTTTTACCGGCCATTAGTGTTTGGCCGGTGAAATTGGGGTCGCTAAAGCCTTTAGCGGCTATTGTCACAAAAGCTGGTAAAAGGTTGGTTTATTGCCGCTAAAGATTATTATATTTAGAGGCAATTGTTTGCGGCAATTATAATGGCTACTAAATCTAATCCATAACGGCTAATTATACTGCTTTAGCAACCATTTTTATAGCTGCTAAATTCCAAATAATTGCCGCTAAAAGTTCACATATTTAATGGTAATTGTTTGTGGCAATTATAATGGCTAATTATACTCCTTTAGCATCCATTTTTATAGCCGCTAAATTCAAAATAATTGTCGCTAAAAGTTCGCATCTTTAACGGCAATTATCTTGTGGCAATTAAAATGGCCATAGTATCCCTTCTGAAAACATCTTAGTCTGCTATTTTAGTGGCTAATATGTTTAACTAAATTGCCGCTAAGTCAATATTTTTAACGGCAATTAACAGCTGTAATATCTCTTGTAAAACATCTTAGTTTTCCCATCTATCGTCCATATATATAGCTGGTATATCCAACTAAATTAGCACTAAAAGTCACAAGCGGTAATAGCAATATTGTAGCCACCATTAATAATAGTTACTACATTTAACTAAAATATGACCCAAATAAGAAAACATATTAAAATATTAATTAAAAAAACATAATATATCTCATTAAATCTTAACAAATAAAAGGAAAAACTAATCAAAATATTGATGTCACAATAACTAAACTTATATTGTTTGAACTAAATAGCTAATGTCATTATATAACTAATCCAGACGAATGATGGTCTTCAAACGATTTCCGCAACTTTTCATCATTATGAAATCTTCCACCCGCTAAATTATCGAGCATCAAATTGTATGACCTGAAATTATAAAATAACTGCATCAGAAGATAAAATAAAATGCGAAAAAAACATCTTCAAAATTTCATACCAACCAAAAACCTCCACAATACACAATTTACAATCGGGTATCTCTCTCACTGCTTTTTCAAGTAAACACCACTATTCCACTCTTCCCCCACTTAGATTAGTCTTCATTGTTAGACAAAAGAATTGACAGCAAAGAAAACAACATGAAACCTGTCTGACAAACAAGATAGTAGGACATCAAGTGTTTAATAATTGACTTACTCCAAAGAAGTTATAATAATTGATTTTATAACAAAACTATTTCACGTTTCTATCACTGTCTCTAAAGCGAAAGAAATAAAAGTGGGGAATGTAAAAGACTCAGTCACTATCACAATTCATAAACAGAAGGTTGACCTTTATCATGTATATAAATGTGGAAGCAACCATATATTGTTCACAATAGACAATGGTCAGAACTTCAACAGTAAATCAAGCTCAAATTTCAGTTCACAACAGACTTCAAACCAAAAATCTCGGTCATTAAAGCAGTCTCAAACTTGAGTCAACTCCCCTAGTTCCTAGCAGACAGTAGTTAGAAATTCAACAGCAATAGACAGACACTACCAACTGCGTGATCTTGAACAAGATACTCAAGGGATTCATGCTACTAAAACAAGTAGGAAGAAAAATAAAAACAAGAAACGGAAGCAGATGGTTCTCAGGTGCATACTGAACCAGAAGCAGATGGTTCTCAGGTGCATTGTTGCTCATCTTTTTCCTCAGAACTGGAATCAGTAGAGTTTAGCTCAAGCCATTTTACAGCAGCTATATGGAACAAGTTAGTAGGAATATTTGGTATTTCTATTAGAGGATTGCAATTCAAACACATTAAGGTTGGTTCTAGGATCATTAATTGTTTTTAGCATAACTTGTTATAATAATTTGGCTCCACTGATATGACCACATTAAAATAATGGTGTCTGAGGTGCATACTGAACCAGAAGCTGCAAATAGTTGAAGCTCAAGATAGCTTGCGGTAGATGGTTTGTTTCTTAGCAATTTATTCATTATTTATTGCATATTTACAAGTTCATATTAAGGAATCCCTTAGCATGATAAGAAATGCTTTCAGTGTGCGGGTCAACTCAAAATTTGCAGAAAAGACCAATCATTCTTTCAACTAGAGATCATGATCTAGGAGCAACCAAATAGACAACAGTTTCGTATATGTGCAGATTGTTTTGGCTAAGCTTTAGTCTATATTTGAGTTTCTGCCTTTCTCTTAGAACACCATGTCCTTAAGACAAAAAAGATTATTCTGATGTTTTTCCTAAAGGATACATTCTTGGTTCTACCTTTTCACAATTTGGTCCCAAGCTCTCCCAGGCATTCCTAAAGTTGGATACTCCTACTTTTAGCACATAATCTGCTGAAACGACCTCAAGGTCTTCTAGCTGGTATTCGTCTTCGACACCATCGTCTTCAGCCTCACCAGTAGATGGATCAACCCGGTGAATCACCAGAGAGTCAACATGGTGCATTGACAGAACGATGGATTGTACAAACATAGTAGGCAAGTTAAAAGGCACTACATTTCAGAGTCAGAACCGTTTACAGATGAAAAGAAAAGAATCATTTTTTTCCTTTGGGAGGTAAGGCTGCAAAGGATTTTTAACAAGTCATTCCTTTTTCCTGTTGTTTAGTTTGGTTAGGTCTGGAATTTAACACTGCAGCTGAATTATATAGTTTAGAAGAACAAGGTCCAAAATTAGAGGTTAAAAATTAGTTCTTAAAGTTCAGCTTTTGTAGGATAAGTACAATACTTTTTGGGATGCAGCTTTTATCATGGAAATGAGATGGCTTAGTCAAGATGCTTCACACAAGTGACATAACAGTGACTTGTCAGCAGGCAAACAACACTTCAAAATGATGATCAGATGAAATTAGAATGCAAGAAATGAATCCAAATAAAAGTTTAATATATTCTCCAGCAATTGCTCAGGAATGGTGTTGGTGCAGTTGTACTGGAACACGATATGATTGTCAAAAATGTGCTTGACAATGTTAACTGCATATTCTGTTTCAGCTTCTGTAAGCTCCACTAGTGCAGATGACTGATCATACATGGAAAAAATGAATAGCTTAAATAAGTGAAAAATAAACCACCGTAGAAAATAAATGATGATGAATCTCAAAATACGAACCTTGAAATTCTTGAATAGAGGACAGTAACCTTTCATATGCATCAACAGTGGAAGCGGGATCCACAGGAGGAGCAGCCAAACCGGTTGGCTTTTTACCGGGTGACATTCAATATAATTCCACTTCCATATCAAACGAAAAAAAAAACAAAGAGGCAGCCTTTTTTGTCTACACAAAATCATCAAGGACAATAGTGTTATTGAAGAATATCTGACTCATAAATCAAATTTCGACTTTAAGGTTGATGATAAAATCCCCTTTGAACATAGAATAATCATCAACTGACTCTCCCTTTCTTAATGATCTTAGAGATAAATAACATATAGAAGCAGATGATATTGAAATTGACAATCATCAATGGTCGATGTATATTAAGAAGTCATAAATTTCGTGAATCTTAGTGCTGACTGCATCTTAGGTTTATGCATCTATATGTTCCACATCCAATCCAATGAACCATGATCCCAATTTTACATACTCGTTAGCATACTTATGTAGAATATGCCTAGGTAATTTATTTGAAGATCTGAAAATGATATTTGATTAACAATAAATAATCCAAGTTCATAAGAAAGCAATAAATGCTTACCGGTTTATAGATATATAGGTGGCCAAATCTTTTGAGATGGCATACAGCTGACCAGTTGCATGTCGGAAATACCTGTTCCCGTCCTCACCAAATTTCCAATGCTCAGGTTCATGATATCTCACTCCCCTATAAGTAAAGGATGACAAAAATTGGAATAAATATGGGAAATTTCCTCAGCGTACATTTACAGACAACTAGTAAACCCTCTGCTTACTTCTGCCCAAGGACAGGACCAGATTTCATGCAACCAATATATACCTTAGGTGTTGAGAGATGTCCCGATAGAGTTGCCGCCAGCGCTCCTGAAGTTTGAATACATGCAGATTAATTGTGCAACCAAAGACAGTTCACTTGTAGCAATAGAAACATAGTATTTAGAATCCATAAAGGTTGCATTTACCTATATTTACATGCACATCGTCATCAACTTTGACATAGAAATCTGCATCCCAGAAAGCAATAGCAGTAGTAAAATAGCTCTTTGTCTTGGCTGATAGTTCAAGGTATCCCTCAACATATTCCTAATGAAGTTCAATTGACATGTCATCTTTTGAGGAACAACTAACTATCTCCCCTTCTCACTGTTTTGAAGAGGAGGAGCAGTCGACAATAAAGCATTGACATTACCAACCTCAAGAAATCTCCATGCATCTTCTCTTCTGCTTCAATTGCTCTATCAAGAATAGCACCTGATGTTGCACTGCTCAAATGATGATTAAATGAGCAATAACATAAAAGACCAAGCACCTAAAATAGGTAGGAAACATATAAATAATCCACCTAACATCTTTGATAACTATAGAGTTATGAACAATACAAGGAATTATGAAACACATTTTCTAATCATCAACACATCCCTTAAAGAACCCTCTGTAGTAAAATCAAAGTAACATTTTCACAGAGTGGGCTCTCCCAAACACAGAAGCAGATAGAAGAATGAAAGAACAAAAATTATTGGCCAATACCAGCTACATATGAATCTTGGTAGCTATATCTAAAGGACATCAGACCTAATTGAGTCACATACCTGTGTCCTATTACAAACCGAATCACAATGCCCTTTTCCTCCTCAAGCTTCTTTAGCTTATCACCTGTTTTACCACAAGTCATAACGAGATTTTCATTAAGCTTGTTCTAATATATGTGCACAAATAAGTCAGAACAAATTGTTAATGAAGTGTCAAGAACCTTGTGGCATCCAGGTAGCACGAACTGAGTCTCTTATTTTTCGGCTAGTAAAGGCAGTGTTTATCCCTATGACTATTAGATATTTTCTCTTCTTGGTTAATTCAGGGATGTTCAGATCTTGAGTTATTGGAGAACCACTCATTATAGAATCCTGTAATGCCCTCCCTGCAGCTAATTCTATCTCCAGATTTGAGATTGTTTTATCCAGGGTTCTACATTTCGTTAAATAAAAAAGTGATAAGCAGCTCTTACTTTTTCAATACTTATGTCGAAAAACATGATCCTCATAAAATTTACGAATGTCAAGCATAAGAAACTTACTGTATAGCATGATCCTTCCTTGAATCTTCCCCAAGAATATCCTTGACTTCACTTTTTACATCCTTCCGCTAAAAACAACAAGACCAAAGTCATTAATTCCCGATAAGCTTGAATATCAGAGTCCTTAAGATTACATTGTTGTCCACTTTTATTCCATTAAATTCACAGTTGTAGCACTAACCCTACCTTTTGATCATCAACCTGTGTTGTCCTTGATATGTTTTTAGCTTCAGGCATTATCCATATTTTACAACCATATTAATGCAATTAACAGTGAACGCACATATGTTCATGGCATAAAGAATAAATTGGATACAGTTGCAATGGAGAAGTGGACAGCTGGAAAAAAACATTCTAACTTCAACACCACATTATTCAAATCTAGGAATAACAAGTACCTGTTAAGAGGCAAAAACCTAGGCCAATGACAGTGATAGATGTGATGTTTTTAAACACTCATATCAGTAAAACTTCTTAAACTTGAAAATCATTCACCTCCAACTAATCAGACCAAGGAAGAGAAAATGTCCATTAAGAAATAAGATTAACTTCTAATGCACTAGCGATGAGACCAACAGCAACAAGAAAAGTTTTGCAAGCAATGGGAGGAAAACGGATTTTAGCAATTTCAGGTTCTAATCACAGTCTCAACTCTCAATACCACACAATCGGCTTCACTGAATGGTGAAGAAGTCGACAATGGATCTCAATACCACACAATCGGCTCCTTTTTAAGTTCATGTGCAAGTAGGAAACTGCAACCTTATGTAAAGGACAAAAGCATAAACGTAACAACTGACTCGCATTTTACTGTGTCACAAAGTTACTTTAAGATTAAATCATTATAAGCATTGCTACAGTAGTCATCTCAATACTTAAAACTAATATCCCAAATGGAACCTATAATTTCCTAAATTGTATAGACAAAGTCTAATTCATATTAGCAAACTATAACAAACACTGACACCAAGAAAATTTCCTATGTTTCTAACACTTTCATTTCTAATTTGTCCGAAAAATTAATATTTAAAAATAATATAACTTTAAACCTTCCATAAACTGAGATTGAGATAGGAAGACAGATACTTTAATAAACTTCAAAACGATCATAATCCAATCAAAAGCAGAAATTTTCTGAAAATGCATCAATATACTGTAAATCGATTGCAAGGAACTGATTTATTGTAAATCTACTGTAAATCGATTAGAATAAGAGAAGTTAACACTGCCATTGACGCATTGTAAATCGATTTGAACTTATCTACTGTAAATCGATGTAAAATCGAAGATAAGAGAATTTACCTAGGAAGAAGATGGGCACTGTCATTGACGCACTGTAAATCGCACCGGCGTTGCTGCACTGGCATTGACGCAGCAGCGAGTTAGGGGTTTTTGGAAGTCGATTAGGGCGTTACCGCACTGGAAGTCGATTCAACTGGGGAGGTTTGTTCTATTGTTTTCTAAAATTGGGGAGGGAACGATAAAAGGTATAAAAATAATTGGAGGGAAAGATTTTCTCTTCTTTGTGCGGAGGTAAAGTTAAAACAATAAAATATTAATTTCAATTAGTAATTTTTAGTGGCTATTATTTTTTATTTCTAGTAAAAGGATATCTTTTACTGGCTAATGGTCATATGCCGCTAATATTTAAGCTTAAAAACTTTATTAGCGACCATTGCCTTATTGCCGCTAAAGGTCTTATTTGTAGTAGTGACCGGAATCGACACATGAACATATGTAACTAAGGACTCACGGGTCATATTCAGAAAATGAGCAAAATATGACGAAACATAGGAATACGTGGAACCAGGATCAAATAAGACCGAAGTTGTGACAAACTGAAACAATACCTGTAATTACTGCATCTGAGGCCATAGCATCGGGTCTGGCTGGAAGTGCATAAAAATGGGCATGACCTCCACCTGATCGACCTCACCCTCTAGGGCGGCCTATAGCTGCCTGACCTCCACCCCTAGCTGCCTGGGTGGGTGGTGAAGTAACTGGAGTTGAAGTCGAGGGTTGATCCCTCTACTAAGATGGACCCCCAAGAAGGCGAGGACATTGCCTCCTCATATGCCCAAACTCTCCACACTCGTAATAAGTCCCTGGTGCGGGGAACGGGGACTGAAGGGAACCCCTAGATCCGGGATGACTGATAGAATCACCTGGCATGGAGGAACCCTGAACTGATGGTGCACTAGATGAACTTTGGGATGGAAGGGCACTGAATGATGAGCGGCCTAGATGAGAATTGCGAGGACCATGCCCCGATTATGCACCACTATAAGGTGGGCGAGCTGGGTGAGCTGGCCTAAATGGGCAGCCTCTGCTATGCTGAAACTGACCTCTGGAGGGAACACTACCAAAACTACCAGATCCCCGGGGCCTCTTGTCCTCCCTCTCATCTCGCTTCTGGCGATGAACTGACTCGATCTCTTGGGCAATATCAACAACCTGCTCAAAAGTAGCACTAGATACCCTCTCTCTAGTCATAAGAATCCGGAGCTGATATATGAGGCCATCCAAGAACCCCATGATCCTCTCTCTCTCTCTGTATGTGGGAACCAACCAAACAGCATGACGGGCTAGCTCTGAAAATCTCATCTCAATTGCGTCACAGTCATATCATCCTGACGCAGCTGCTCAAACTGCCTGGGCAACTCCTCTCTGCGGGATTGTGGTACATACTTCTCTAGGAAGAGAGTGGAAAATTACTGCCAGGTAAGGGGTGCTGCACTAACAAGCCTACGCCTCTCACAAGCCTCCTACCAAGTAAAGGCAGCTCCTGAAAACTAGAAAGTAGTAAACGGGACCCCACTGGTCTCCAATATACCCGTTGTATGAAGCACCCTCTGACACTTGTCTAAGAAACCCTGGGCATCCTCTCCCTCAGCACCACTGAATGTCGGAGGCTGGATTCTGCCAAACATCTGCAACCTACGCTGCTCATCATCAGCCATAACTGGAACCACATAGTCCTGAACATGTGCACCCGACTGAGCTGGAGGTGCCTCCGGTGTCTGAAGTCCCTGAATAACCTGCTCAGGTGATGGACAGCAGGAGTCTGAGTGCCTCCCCCGGCTGAGAAGTAGCTGTGGTAGCATAAAAAGCGACCGCCTGTGCAAGACTGGTTCACACAGTCAAAATCTGAGCCAAGGTCTCCTGAAAACCCGGAATAACAATAGACACTATCAGTTCCTGGACCGGTCACGCTGGAACATCTGCGGCTGGGACCTGATCTGGAATAACAGGTGGGTCTATGGGTACTGCCCCGGCTGTTGTGAGGGCTGCACCCCTACCTCTACCACAGCCTCGACCGCGGCCTCGACCCCTCGTGGGTCCCACTGGTGGCTGATCGCCCTACCTGGTAGCATGTGTCCACACCATTTGTGAGAGAATGAAACAACAGAAGTTTAGTTACCAGAATCAATAGATTCGCACGACAAGAATTCAAGAATATGAGTTTTTCCTAAGGGTTCTGCAGCCTCCCGAAGATAAGTACGAACGTCTCTGTACTGATCTGCAAGACTCTACTAAACATGCTCATGATTGGTGAGTCCTATGTAACCTAGGCTCTGATACCAACTTGTCACGACCCCAAAACCACCCTGGCCGTGATGGCGCCTATCGTGATACTAGGCTAGCCAATTCACTACGTATAGCATAAAAGAACTTTTCATTTAATTCATTACCAATTCGATATTTCATAAAATTTTCGTTTAAACATTTCAAAACAAGCAAGGATATACTAAACATTAAATACAGCCCAAAATCCCGGAGTATCTAGTCATGAGTAACTAAAAGAAAATACAAATCCGATATTGTATCCTTAATACAAGATAAGTCTGAGAATAGAAATAGGAAGGAGAAAGGAAAGGTTACGGACGCCGTGCAGCTACCTCGCAATCTCTGATATGCTCCAAAGAGGGAAAGATCAGCTCTCACTCAGCCCTGGCACCTGAATCTGCACACAAGGTGTAGGGAGTAACGTGAGTACACCAACTCAGCAAGTAACAATTATAACTAAAGATTGAGTGCAGTGACGAGCATTTAAAATCATATAAATCTCATAACATAAAAACCTCAGTGGAAATAACAAGATCATATCAGTAATTAAACTTCCGAATATCTCGTAAAGGTTCCAATTCCAATAAGTTTTTTAAAACATTTGTTCAACATTTTCAATAGAGGCTCAGTATAAAAGAAGAGTGAAAATAGTACTTTCATAACACAAGCCCCTCAGGCGAAGTATCACTCATATATATAGCCCCTCGGGCAAGCCTCTTAGTCACTCGTGGCTCAACTATCACCAGTCAGCACTCACGCTCAATAGGTACCTTATAATAACTGTTGTGGCATGCAGCCCGATCCATAAACATATAGTCGACTGCGCTCACTGAGGGTGTGAAGACTCCGGAGGGGATCCTACAGCCCAAACGCTATATCGATGCGGCGTGCAGCCCGATCCAATATGGATATTACCCAGTAAGTATCCCGTCTAACCTCGAAGAAGTAGTGACGAGAGGTCGACTCTGACACTTACTAGTGATCCAATAATATCAGGTACAATAAAGAAATGAATAAATATGAAATAGAGTAATAAATGGAATAAACATGTATCAAATACGTGGTACAATTCTGCTCTTCACAATTTTACTCTAACTCTCAACTAGAAAGTTCCCTCCATAACCGGAGCATATATATATATACAACAAAGAGAATTATCATAATTCAAATTAGGGGAAAACCCCTCAGACACACTGGCTTCTTACCAAATATTACGCACAAATTCATGAGGATTATATATATATATATATATATATAGGAAATATCGAGGTGTACGGCCTGATCCAACATAAAAGTAAATTATCCACTACCAGAGGGTCGAATGGCGCAAACCATAGATGCATCTATTAAACTGCCGAGGTGAACGGCCTGCTCCCATGAGAGTAATAGAAGAAAATACCTCGCTCGCGAATCAAACATGTGACACGGTCAAATATAAATTTAAAATAATTTCCCCGCTCGCGAATCATACATGCGACGTGGTAAAATACAGTTTAAAGAATTACCTCTCTCGCGAATCATACATGTGACGCGGTTACACATAGATTTCTCAAGTTATTAAAGTATTCTTTCATTCTTTTTAAAATATGAAATTCAATGAAAGCTTTTAAGATCCCCATTTTTATACCAATTTCAACTTCTCTAAAAATATTTAATAAGCAAACTCAATCCCGCTCCTTATACTAGCAAACAATAAACATAAATCAATAGTAATATCAACAAGGCATGATGTAAGCCTAAAACTACCCGGACATAGGCATAGGTAGTAACTAAGTATGGACTCTCGATACCTCGTGCGTACGTAGCCCACACAAATAGAAGTACATATTAATTTTGTTCACCTATGGGGTTAATTCCCTCTTACAAGGTTAGAAAGGAGACTTACCTCGCTCCGTAGTTCCTTCTCCGGCTCCCAAGCCTTTCCAATAACTCAAACCGATGCTCCAAAACTAGTAAATAAATGCGCAAATCCATGAATATATACTCTAATACTCCTTATAATCCAATTTATGACAAATTCCAATTATATTCTAAAAGTTGATAAAAATCACCCTCAGACCCACGTGCCCGGATTTCAAAAAAAATTTGAAGATAATCGTTGCCCATAACATTACGAACTCAAATATATAATTTATTCTCAATTCCATGCCCAAATTTGTGATCAAAATCCAAAATACCAAATTCTAGGTCTTCTACCAAAAACCCCACAATTTATAATAATTTCCATGTTAAAATCCTTATACAAACCTTGTATTTAACTTATAATGAGTGGGAATCACTTACCTTGACATTGATGACGAAGAATGAGCTCCAAACTCGCTCCAAGACCGGCTCTCATGGAGGAAATGAAGTGAAAATGAGTCAAGCCCTCGTTATAAAAGAACACACTGCCAAGCCCCGACCTTCGCACTTGCGGTCCAGTAGCCGCTTCTGCGGCTCCGCACCTACGGAAAACCATCGCAGGTGCAGCTCTAACTAAACCCAGCACCTCCCGCTTCTACGATCTCCCTCCCGCATCTACGCCTTTGCAGGTACGGATCTTTCCTCGCACCTGCGCTCCTTCCCACTTCTGCGACTCCTAGGCTGCTTCTGCAGCTCCGCACCTGCGTCCAAAACCTCGCAGGTGCGGCTACACCAGAAGACAGTAGCCTCAGCACCTCCATAAGGCCAAATTCAACTTGTTGACCATCTGGAATCCACCCGAGGCCCCCGGTACTTCGTCCAGTCACACCAACCAGTTCCAAAATATAATGCGGACCTGATCGAGGCCTCAAATCACATCAAACAACGCTAACACCATGAATCACACTCCAATTCAAGATTTATGAACTTGAGAATTTCAAACTTCTTCATCCGATGTCGAAACTTATCAAATCACGTCTGATTGACCTAAAATTTTCACACAAGTTGCATTTGACATTACGGACCTATTCCAACTTCCGGAATCGGAATCCGACCCCCTATCAAAAAGTCCACTTCCAGTCAAACTTCTTGTCATGACCCCAAATCCTAACAGGTCGTGATAGAGCCTATCGTGGAACTAGGCTAGCCAACCATCACATAACTACACATTTGTTTTAATATAATTTCTCAAAAATCAATAATAAGCAGCAATAGAGTATAAAAATTTTCTCTAAGTCTTTAATCACATATAATAATATTATCTACTATCTAAACAAATCCCCCAGGACTGGAGTCAACCGATCACGAGCATCTAAGAATAAAACTAACACTTCTAATGTCATAAACCATGTCTCGGAATAAAATACTAATACTAATGAAGGAAGGGAAATGAAAAAGTTGTGGACGCTGGACAGCTACCTCGAAATCTCGAATGCTGAAGATGAATGAACTCAAATGGCTACTGCTCAGAACCAGTACCTGGATCTACACACAGAGGTGTAGGGAGTAATGATCAGTACACCAACTCAGTAGTAATGAAAATAAATCACGGTCTGAAGAATAAGAAACACACAACAACAAATACACCAATCCACAAAACCGTAAAATATCAAGTCTCAATAAAGTATACATAAGTTCGAAAACCAGTTTTCGTAAAACTCCTTGAAACAAGTATAATTTCCAATATTTCTCAGTAAAACTCCAAAAATATCAGTTTGAAAGATGAAACAAATCATAATCAAAATCTCAGCAAAATATCATTTTAAACCGCCCCTCGAGCAAAATCATCACTCGTAATCAATCACTCAGCACCTCACCATCACTCAATAACAGTCACTCAGCACTCACAGTCACTCAGCATCAGCCCCTCGGGCAACCTCACTGTCACTCATGCCTCCCTATCACTCATCACTCGGCACTCGGCACTCGCACTCAGTAGGTACATGCGCTCACTGGGGGTGTGTAGAGACTCCGGAGGGGCTCCTACATCCCAAGCGCTATAAACAAGCCACATCATGGCATCAATCATCTCTCATGCTCTCGACCTCTCTCATATCATAAGTATCCTCACAACATTGGCCCTCGGCCTCTCTCATATCATAAGTATCCTCACAACATTGGCCCTCGGCCTCACTCAGTCAGAACTCTCAACATGCCACTCGGGCCATAAATAAAATAGGGTTCTCAACCCAAAATAGTATTTCATTTCAAGAAATAGTAATATCATCAAATAGGAGTGTCATCAATTTCACAAGAAAAACTGAGAGTAAAATCATAGTTTCAAAGTAGTGAGAATATCAGTAAAATAGTCCCCAAAGGGGTTAAACACATCGACACTAGGCCCCAAACATGGCTTACAGCCCAAGTATATCAAAACACAGTAATACTATAAATCATATGCTTTAAAAGCGGTTTCGCAACTCAATAGTTGCCTGAAAAGGTACATTTTTTCAAATTTCCAGTTCGTGCACGCCCCACGCTCGTTATCCAGTGTGTGCGTCACTCCAAATCCGTGAAAGGGTGTAAAGTCCGGGGTTTCATACCCTCAGGACATGATTTAAAGATATTACTTACCTCAAACTAGCCCGAAAAGCTACTCCGCAATGCGTTTGCCCCTGGAATCAACTTCCGAGTGCTCCAAATCTATAAATATCAGATCTTTCTCATTAAATTATGCTAAGGGAATGAACTCCAATTGAAAAATATCAATTTTAGCACAAAATCCGAAATTAGCCAAAACCCGACCCCCGAGCCCGCGTTTCGGAACTCAACAAATTTTATACCAAAATATTTTTCATCATCTCACGAGTCCGTACATATAAAGAACTCGACAATTGGAGTTCGTTTTACCCCTCAAATCATCCCTAGAAGGTCTCATAATCTCAATCCCTAACTCCACCTTTTTCTACTTATTTTCATGAATTAAACACTGATATTTTGTTCCTTAATCACAAATAATCGAGTTTTAGGGTCCAATATCCTTACCTCAATGAGGAACAATGATTTCCTCTCTTCAAAATCACCTCAAAGCTCTTTTCCCGTTCAAATATGGTGTAAAAGGGTTTAATGGTCGCGGAGGGTTTTTTTTTAATAATGTTCATGCGTTTTACTGTTCAGCCGAGTTACTGTTCACCAGAGTTACTGTTCATGCTGCTGTGAAAAAAAATTGAGCAGCTTTTCTTCTAGTCTAAATTGATCTGTTAACCTTTCGAAATCCACCTGAGGCCCTCGGAATCTCAACAAATATACCAACATGTCCCATAACATCATTCAAACTTAGTCGAGCCTTCGAAACACCAAAAACAACATCAAAACACCAAAATCACATCAAATTCAAGCCTATGAACTTTGAAATTCCTAAATTCCACCAACGACGCCGAAAATGACATTACGAACCTGTTCCAACTGTCGGAATTCCATTCCGACCCCAATAGCCTATTTTCCACTGCCGACCGGAAATCGCCAAAAACTAACTTTCGCCAATTCAAGCCTAATTCTACACCGGACATCACAAAAATATTCGGGACACACTCCTAAGTCCCAAATCACCTAACGAAGCTATCCGAGCCATAAAATCCGCATTCCGAGGTTGTTTACCAATAAGTCAATTCTCAGTTGACTTTTCCAACTATAAGGCTATTTTTAAAGACTAAATGACTAAATTCTTGCTACAGCCATTCCGATTCCGAGCCTACCAACTCTAACACATCATAAACAGTATAACCAACCTATGACAAGGCAAAAACAGGAATAATAATGAAATTTTTACGGAACAACCGGCCGGGTCGTTACACTTCTCAAAAACCTTCAAATTCCTAACTTTAGCCAAACCCCAAAATGACCTACGAACCTCCGAATCCATTTCCGGACGCACTCCCAATACCTGAATCACAATACGAAGCTTTATTATCAGACCCGGAATCCTATACGGACATCGATAACATAAAATACACCTTCACCCCTAATTCATGGAACTCTTCCAAATTGCTAATTTCCACAATAGGCGCTGAAACGCTCTCGGGTCATCCAAAAACCGATCTGAACATACACCCAAGTCCGAAATCATCGTACGAACCTGTTGGAACCTTCAGATCCCGATTTCGAGGTCGTTTACTCAAAATCAACCCTTGGTCATATTTTTCCAACTTTAAGCTTCCGAAATGAGAGTTCTCTTTTCAAATCCACTCCGAACTTCACGAATTTCAATTCCAACCACGCTTACAAGACATAATACCTTAAATGAAGTTTCTCATGGCCTCAAACCGCTGAACGGCGCACAAGAGCTCAAAATGACTGGTCGGGTCGTTACGTTCTCTCCCACTTAAACATACATTTGTCTTCGGATGTGCTAAGAATTGCCCTGGAGTTGTCCGAAATAATTGTCTCACACCTCGTGTACCTACCCATGCTTCCACAATCCTGTTGAGCACATCAGCTCTAGAAAACCTGCAATTCCTTCTCTTTATTTAGTCAAATGAGCCTTAGAGCCAAATTCCAACACCGGAAATCCTCTACTAGGTTTGTTCCAACATACAACCACCGCATCCATCACTACGATACGTAATTGTATACTCTTACCGAATTCACACCATGCACCGCGTTACTCATATGACCATAATAACATCCTCTGACAAAAATAGCCGAAATCCCACGAATTTGATGCCCACAACACACCTCATGAAGCATATAAGTCCCATTTCAACTCCCACAATACTGCCATGAGAGAAGAGATGTGTAGAAACTCATAACCACCTTCCAAATCACAATTCATGGAGTCCCTCCTCCCGACGAGAACCATTACCTCATTTAGGACTGAATATCGATATTTACTTTTTAATGTGCCTCATATAAATCTGATCGCACTGATCCCGGGTCCAATAATCTCGTCTCACCCAGTACAAGCTTCTCAGTCAATAAGCCACCTCAGACACTGCCAAAAGTCTCATATGATGCCACAATGTGCCAACCAATGACAAGCTCGAATGTGATACATAAGGAAATGAACTCTGGAAAGAACCACTCAACCCACATAACTAATTTGAACAACCGAAAAGATATTATGAACCTTCCACATAAACGAGAAGCAATACACGAAATAATAGGTAGGGGATATTGTACTCAATATCACACTGTTGCGGTGTGCAACCCGATCCACACACGATACCATTGCAGCGTGCAACCATATCCAATCATGATACCTGTGGCGGCGTGCCACCCAATCCAAACAACATACCCGTGGCGGCGTGCCACCCGATCCACATATAATAATCTATAAGTAAATACTTACCGAGCTAAAATGCTCATAACTACGAAATACATTAATATCGACCACCAACACGCCAAGTGCATAATACTATCCCTAGGGAGACAAATAGCGCCATATGCAAAAAGTCAAGCACAACTAAGGTACGATATATGATCCGAATCTCGCGAGCCATCCTGCTCGCATAACATCATTGCTACACGGAACCTCAGCACATGTGAAATTTATCAAGTTGTTTCACAACTCACACGACATAATATAGTATTACATGAAATAGTCGACGACAAAATGACATCCAACATCCGAATACTCCTCCATAAGGAGCACTATGCTGAAATGAACACATCCGGCCTGACATAGGGCCCATATTCACATTTAAATCCATCCGCTGACCTCAAGCTGATTCTGATCGCACTGTACTAAGATAATAACCTTTCAAGGATCCATAATAACCCTCTTTCCTATAACACACAAGAACAACCATCATAACCAGATCAAACTTCCACAACCCCTAACTAAACGAACCGAGCGCCCTCCAGGCCAATTCTCGAATTAGCGATAGCACCACAATCTTCATACTTGGTTTCAACCCTCAATAAATTAAGTGACTACATGTCACACTTATACAATCTTCCCGTGGAAAACGCTCCCACGACCTTCCGCACTAGGTAACAAGTTTACACATTGTCACGACCCAAATTCCCAACCTTAGGGATCGTGATGGCGCCTAACACCACACTTGCTAGGTAAGCCAATGTTAGAATTCGAGTAGCTAATTTCCTTTGATTATTTTCTTAAGCATCAATAAATAAATTTAAAGTAAACTTAATTTAAATGATTTCCAAAGATAAAATAATAAACAATTGAATAAAAACGAACCACGAACTAATCATATAATAGATCTCGAACTACCCCAGAGTCAAGTGTCATAATTCATGAACTACTAAAGAATAAGACAAACACTGGGCTGAAAGAAATAGTGTAACTGTTCTAAATATACTAAAACAGTTTTATAAAAATAGGAGAAGACTCTCGGGATCTGCTAACGCCGGCAGATATACCTCGTGTCTCCGAATAAATAGATGGCTGCTCTAAAAATCTCTACTGTTGACTAGTACTTGGATCTGCACAAAAGAGTGCAGAGTTTAGTATCAGTACAACCGACCCCATGTACTGATTAAATGTCGAGCCTAACCTCAACGAGGTAGTGACGAGGCTACGATGGGGTATTAACAATATATAACTTGTGACAATAATATATACAATAACACAATAAAATAATTCTACCCGAACAAGAAAAATATAAGTGAGATAATAAATATAAAGCAAGAAGGAAATCTAAACGAATAATTAAGTACTGCAACAACAATGAAATAACTCAGCCGCCTTTTACAGGCCTCATCTATAACCAACTCTCAAATAATTTCCAAGTTTCCAAACTTTAACTTTAAATAAAAGTAGTGCCAAAATATAAAAAATAGGAATATAAAATAGTAAGTTTTCAAATCTTTGTTTTTCTTTGAAAATCAGTAAAAATATAAATTTCCTTCCTTATCACTCCTTGTTGCGGCGTGCAACGTCCCACCTGTCCACCCTTATTGCTCCTCCCTAAATATATCACCCTTATTACTCATGTTGCGGCATACAACCCGATCCCACCTGTCCACCCTTATTGCTCCTCCCTAAATATATCACCCTTATTACTCATGTTGCGGCATACAACCCGATCCCACCTGTCCACCCTTATCACTCCTTGTTGCGGCGTGCAACCCACTCCCACTAGACATATCATATCAATTTATTCATAATTTCACAATTCAAGTCAAAGCCTTTCACAATATTTATGTCTCAACAATTGTAAACAGAACAAGTTTCACTTTAAATAACAGTAAAAGCAGAATATGAAATAATGACAATAAAACAATGAGTGTTCCGGCCTTTATTTTATGAACAGTAAAACATGCATATTCTCCCTTATTATTGTCTTGTTGCGGCGTGCAACCCAACCCCTCCGATTCACAATATCACAATCAATTTATTCACCCGTATCACAATCAATTATCCACCCTTATCACAGCCCTCTTATCACAATCAATTTTGTTTATTCATCAAAAACTTTCACAGTTCAGGTCAAGCCTTTCACAACACTTTTATTTCAACAATTGCAAACAGAAAACGGTATAGCTCGTAAGCTTCAACCAATATCATTTTACAATAAAACCAACCAGAATATATGTGAACACCGTAACGTTGTCAACCCAGCTCAATCTTTATGTACTATGATAGAATCAAGAGAATAGCCAACACTTTTAACATACTTGCAACAACTATTGGCAATAATCGATTGAAATCAAATAGCCACGTAAACCTCAATAGTCCTAAGACAGTTAAACTGCAATTCTCATAACTTCCTCAATATTATCAAAAATGAAAGCAACAGGAACATAAATATATATGTGCCTCGTAGAAACAATGCCAAACTACTCAACCGTTTTGTACCACAAGGGAACCAAATAAACAACCAATACTCTTTCCAAAATAACCACAACAATATTTAACAACAATGGAATAAGGCCAAGTAATCGTAGAAACAATAATGAACATAGAACAATTAAGCCAGGAATCAATTAACTTGAGAACGGGGAAGGGATCATGTTTAACAGACCATTTGGTGATGCATAGATACTCGTCACCTCACCTATACACCATACACATGCATTTCACATAGCAAACAAGTGCGGACTCCTATTCCCTCAAGTCAAAGTTAGACCAAACACTTACCTCAAATTCACAGGTCACTCACTGCTCAATTATAGCTTTTCCCTTTGAATTCACCTCCAATACACTCGAATCTAACCATAATTAACTTAATATCATTAATTAATGCTAAAGGAACTAACATTACTGAAAATTATAATTTTTCCTAAGTTTTCTCAAAAAATATAAAAATCCGACCCCGGGCCCGCTTGGCTAAACTCGAGGTACGGACCAAATTACGTTTACCCACGAACCTAAATATACAATTAGTTTTGAAATCCGACCTCAATTTGAGGTAAAGATTCAATTTTTACAAAATTCTCTAATTTTACCCAAACTCTCAATTTTTACCATGAAAATTCTTAGTTTTTGATTTAAATGTGATGAAAAACAATGAGTAATTGAAAGAGTAAAGTTTAGAATTGATTACCTATGACTTGGGGGTGATATTTAGTAAATAAATTCGTTCCTAGGGTGTGGGGTTCGAAAACTTGAAGAAGAAGAAGAAGAAGTCTGCCCGTTTTATATATTTTTTTTTGCCAGTTATTCTGCCCCGTTTCTTGTGCCAAACAATCCCAAAACTCGATTTTTATGTCTCCAATGAATTCTTTGTGAAATTCTAGTCAAGTTAGGCTTTCGAATCACTCAATTTGACCTTATAGTGAAGGAGATATGTAGGTTTTAATATTTGCAATTAGTGCAGATTTTTAATACGCCGTCAGTGGCAATTTCGTAATTAACCTGACAAATATGGCAACCTTAGTAAAATGACCATAAAAACCTCATACGATGTCCAAATCCGATGATTCTTTTTGCTACGGGTCCGTAATTATGATACGGATCTAATACTTCATTAAAAACACAAATCGGATCTCATTTTTTCAATATGATATCATTTATGCTTGAAAAAATGACGTCGAAGCATAAGAAAGAACGAGCGCAACACAACTCAAACCTATTTGAAACTCACCCGAGCCCTCGGGGATCTAAAACAAATATGCACACAAGTCTAAAAGCATCATACGGACTTGCTCGTGTGATAAAATCATGAAAATAACATGTAAAACTATGAATTAAACCTCAAAACTCATTATTTTTCTCAAGAACACTTAAAGTTCACTATTTATCAACCGGATGTCCGAATCACGTCAAACGAACTCCGTTTTTCACCAAATTTCACAGGCAAGGCCTAAATATCATAATAAACCTGTATCGAGCTCCGGAACCACAACACGAGCCAGATACCAACGGTTTCAAACATAAATTCCTTTCTTTATTTTATTAATATTTCAGCAAAATAATTTCTTTCAAAAATTTATTTCTAAGGCTTGGGACCTCGGAATTCATTTCCGGGCATACGCCAGAGTCCCATATTTTACTGCGGACCTCCCGGGATCGTCGGAACACAGATCTGAGTCCGTTTACTTGAAATGTTGACCAAAGTCAATTTTAATAAAATTTTAACTCTAGAAATTACTATTTCTCATATTTTCACATAAAAGCTTTCCGGTCTCACGCCCGGACTGCGCACACAAAACGAAGTATTTAAAATTAACCTTTTTAGGTCTATTAAGCCTAGAACGGAGTCTAATTTCACAGAATGATCCCTTGGGTCATCACACACATCCATACCACCAGCTATACAAATGTTGTAAATAGTAACAAGGATCCGCCAATCAGAACACAAAGCCGCTTACACATGACACAGATCTCAGGTGATGCTAAAGACAATACTAGCTTACTCTAACCTCTGAATCCTTTTCTGCTCATTCGAGCTCGTGACATTCTTTCCAATACCAAACCGCAACTTTGATCCTCAACTTCCAATTGCCATGCCGCTCACTGCACCTAACATGCCATTGCACGAGAGCACAAGAATTTCATCATAACTCCGGAACTAATAATGGAATGGACACTTCATCATAGAGAACCTTTCACTTAACTCATTTCAGGAGGACCATTGTAACACGCGACTGAATTCCCATAACCAGAAAATACAAACCTCAAGTTGTGGACTAAACCACCATTACTCTATTGGGATCCTTCTACCCATAACAGGCCATAATAATCAAATGCCTCCACATAAATCAAATTACAGTGGCCGTCAAGTCCCGCACACACTGCCACAACTCACATGTATAACTTAAGACGCTGAAGGAACTGACCATTGCCAGCATCATGCCAATTCAACCACTACTAACCAACTCAATTTCTTCTAATTCACTTTGGACTTGCCTTAGAAATAATAATAGCTCCATTCAAAATATAACAAACTCAATCCGCACTCATCCTGAGAAACCCAATTCACGAGACCACGTTGTCTCAAAACTCACAAACCATCTCATACCCTCCTTGTGCGCACATCCGCGTCTTTAACTGGTACACCCATTCTGAAAATTCCTCTACGAATCCAAATTCATTTTCCCTCATTCCTCAAAATGATACACTGCAAGCCGAAGATAACGTAGAACACTCCAAGCCCCTTTTTCATAATCCGTTGCAAAAGCTCGATTCTTAACCATACTGCAGGCTTGAAATCCTTAGGCACCACATTTTAACTTTTGAATTCACTAGGACCGTTGTTGAGAGTTACCCACTCCACTTGGTCCCGAATATAATCAACTCCAAGGGTGTGGTAGCACATGAATCGATAAGGCCCAATATAGCACACATTCCTCAATCATTTTTTCAAATCACCACTGATGTTTCCTTTCCCTTAGTCATAATAACCCACCAATACACTGATGACCAGAAACCTTACAAGTAGATAACCATGCAACCTAATTGTAGTCGGTGGGCCTCCCTACTTAGCTCGAAGCTACCATTGCCTAACTATGGAAACCACCAAGGTTCATTCTTCCTTTCTGACATGACCTCACGCCATCGACCTGCAAAGTTCCTCGAAACCTTCCAACGTTGCACCGAGCACAATCACTATGAAACCAATATACCATCCTGGGTTTGTGCCCATTCACCAGCTGTCCAAACCTGTTCACTCCCCATTGACATCAACAAAAGGTCAACGACACATTAGAATCCAAAGTCATGTCATATCCAATCTCCCCCGTGTAATAGCCAATATTCCAAATCAAGTCCGTAGACCTAGTCACTGTCCACCATGAATCCCAAATCTCTCTACACTATTCTCAATGCATGTAGTCATCATACCACAAAACCCATATGCTACTCTCCCACTTTGGTCAAACTCATCCTTTAAACAACTACTCGATTCCTGCTTCTCCCACTTGGCCTTCTAGAAGTTTAACCACCGCAAAACACCTCCCACATGTCCTTCCTCATCCTTCGCTGTCCAGTTGTTTCCTTAAGTCAAAATCCATCTCTGTAGCACTTGAACTAACAAATCTCCACCAGCTCTAAACCCTTCCGAAAATCATCTCTCTCGAGCCATAAACACTAGGAATGCCAATTCGATCCTGAACCACCGCACACTACGATCTCTGACAGCCGATTCCTCCGCACCTTTCACAATACTCTATTCCAAAGGTGAATTAAAGAAAACCATAACACTGGCGAACTTAACATTTTATATTCAATCAGGGACGACGACACCACATCACAAATGATGATTCCACCACGCTCGAAAATACCAGGTATCGTTACTCCATCAACCCAACCTGAAAACTCATAGTCCGGTTGCCTTTCCACCGCCGGAAATAAAATATTGAATCTCTAAATCTTGCACTGGGTAAACATCCTTCCAAGTCATTTACTGCTTCGACGCAAGCATCCTACCATTGCACCAATCACCATAATAATCAATTCCAAATCTCAAAACTTTAGGTAATAATGATACTGAGCTGAAACGATAGAATGACCTTTCGCAAGACGACGACAATACCCCAATCAAATACTTCTTCAATTCTCGGTTTATAACAAGCGCTTTGCGTCGCATAAATTGAACAAGAAAGAAACCAAGGCATAAGCCTCAAAGGAATCAAGTAGCACGATGAGGAATTAAGAAAGGGAGTGCTCCTACAGCCCTGAACATCAAGGGTAGTATAACGAAAACAACGCGTACCCAGTAAGTATCTCGTATAACCTCGAAGAAGTAGTGACGAGAGGTCGACTCCAACATTTATTAGTGGTCAAATAATATCAAGTACAGTAAAGAAATGAATAAATATGAATCAGAGTAAATATATGGAATAAACATGTATCAAGTACGTGGTACAATTTCGGTTTTCACAATTTTACTCAAACTCTCAACTAGAAAGTTCCCTCTGTAATCGGTGNATATATATATATATATATATATATATATATATATATATATATATATATATATATATATATATATATATATATATATATATATATATATATATATAAAATGGGTTCCAACGAAGAGAATTGTCATAATTCAAATCAGGGGAAAAACCCTCACACACTGGCTTCTTACCAAATATTAAGCACGAACCCATGAGGATAATATATATATATATATATATATATATATAGGAAATGCCGAGGCGTACGGCCCCATCCAACATAAAAGTAAATTATGCACTGCCAGAGGATCGAATGGTGCGAACCATAGATGTATCTATTAACCTACCGAGGCGAACGACCCGCTCCCATGAGAGTAAGAGAAGGAAATACCCCGCTCGCGAATCATACCTGTGACGCGGTCAAATATAAATTTAAAGGAATTTCCCCGCTCGCGAATCACACATGCGACGCGGTTACACATAGATTTCTCAAGTTATTAAAATATTCTTCCATTCTTTTCAAAATATGAAATTTCAATGAAAGCTTTTAAGATCCCCATTTTTATAACAATTTCAACTTCTCTCAAAACATTTAATAAGCAAACTCAATCCCGCTCCTTCTCGAAGAAAACTATAAATATAAATCAATAATAATATCAACAAGGCATGATGTAAGCCTAAAACTACCCGGACATAGGCATAGGTAGTAGCTACGTATGGACTCTCGATACATCGTGCGTACGTAGCCCCCACAAATAGAAGTACATATTAATTTTGTTCACCTATGGGGTTAATTCCATCTTACAAGGTTAGAAAGGAGACTTACCTCGCTCTGAAGTTCCTTCTCCGGCTCCCAAGCCTTTCTGATAACTCAAACCGATGCTCCAAAACTAGTAAATAAATGCGCAAATCCATGAATATACTCTAATACTCCTTATAATCCAATTTATGACAAATTCCAATTCCATTCTAAAGCCGACAAAAATCACCCCCAGGCCCGCGTGCACGGATTTCGAAAATTTTCGATGATAATCGTTGCCCACAACATTACAAACTCAAATATATAATTTATTCTCAATTCCATGCCCAAATTCGTTATCAAAATCCAAAATATTAAATTCTAGGTCTTCTACCAAAAACCCCACAATTTATACTAATTTTCATGTTAAAATCCTTATACAAACCATGTATTTAACTAATAATGAGTGAAAATCACTTACCTTGACATTGATGACAAAGAATGAGCTCCAAACTCGCTCCAAGACCGGCTCTCGTGGAGAAAATAAAGTGAAAATGAGCCAAGCCCTCATTTTTAAAGAACACACTGCCCAACCCCGACCTTCGCACCTACGATCCAGTAGCCGCTTCTGCGGCTCCACAACTGCGGAAAACCATCGCAGGTGCGGCTCTAACTCAACCCAGCAGCTCTCGCTTCTGCGATCTCCCTTCCGCATCTGCGCCTTCGCAGGTGCGGATCTTTCACACCTGCGCTCTTGCCCGCTTCTGCGACTCCTAGGTCGCTTCTGCGGCTCCGCACCTGCGGCCAAAACCTCGCAGGTGCGGCTACACCAGAAGACAGCAGCCTCAGCACCTCCATAAGGCCAAATTCAACTCGTTAACCATCCGGAATCCTCCCGAGGCTCCCGGAACCTCGTCCAATCACACCAAGCAGTTCCAAAACATAATGCGGACCTGCTCGAGGCCTCAAATCACATCAAATAACGCTAACACCATGAATCGCACTCCAATTCAACCTTTATGAAGTTGAGAATTTCAAACTGCTTCGTCTAATGCCGAAACTTATCAAATCCTGTCTGATTGACCTCAAATTTTGCACACAAGTCGCATTCGACATTATGGACCTATTCCAACTTCCGAAATCAGAATCCGACCCCAATATCAAAAAGTCTACTTCTAGTCAAACTTCTCAAAATCCTTGAAATTCCTAACTTTAGCCAAATGACCCCAAAATGACCTACGAACCTCCGAATCCATTTTCTGACTCGCTCCCAATACCTGAATCACCATACGGAGATATTCTCAGATCCGGAATCCCACAAGGACATCAATAACATAAAATACACCTTCACCCTAAATTCATGAAACTCTTACAAATTGCTAATTTCCACAATAGGCGCTGAAACGCTCCCGGTTCATCCAAAACCCGATCTGAACATACACCCAAGTCTGAAATTATCGTATGAGCCTGTTGGAACCTTCAGATCCCGATTCCGAGGTCGTTTAGTCAAAATCAACCCTTTGGTCAGATTCTTTCAAATTTAAGCTTCTGAAATGAGAATTATATTTTCAAATTCACTCCGAACTTCACGACTTTCAATTCCGACCACGCTTACAAGTCATAATACCTGAAGTGAAGCTGCTCATGGCCTCAAATCGCTGAACGACGCGCTAGAGCTCAAAATGACCGGTCAGGTCGTTACTAGTTATACTGGAACTCCAGTATATTATACTGGAGTATTTTTCGAATTTTGAACAGTGTTTTCGTTCAGATTTATCTTTACAAGAAAAGTGGCTAAACTTCTATTACTTTTGAAACTGCTGCTATTTTTGAATGAGCACTTGTAAATCTGGCTATTTTTGAATTTCTCACAAAATTGGGATATTATAGGTGCTCAGTTGGGTCATCCTGCTTTAATGCTTCCCCTAAGCCTATGTTTGGGCTGAACATTTTGTCGTCTTTACACAAATAGTCGGTCATATATATTATTTACTTTTTCTAGTCATATACATAGATTATACATTCATTATACATATAATATATAAATTATGGATATATTATACCTCGACCGGATATTTTTAGTTTAAGCGGTTAGGTAAACGGTTATTTGGGTTAATTCTTTATTATTTAAAGATTATCCATCATTTCGATTGTAATAAAACATAGCACTTTTTAATATGAAAATAAAATTTGAACAAAAATATCCCTAGATAGTGTGCGATGCTATAACATATCATTTTTAATCCATTACAAAAATAATGACATCTTTCTAATTTGAAAATAATTTAACTATAATTTTCTATTTTAACCTTAAATAGAAGTTTCTATAGCTACACAAATATTATGCAATGTTTAAGTTTAGGTTCAAAAATAATATTATAGTCACTCAAATTTAATGACATGTTTATAATTACAGGTTTCAAAAATATTTGTTTTTAAAATTTCATGCTTATTTAAACTTTGGCTCATAAATTAAAACAAATGGAGTAACTAAATAAAATGCGTGATACATAAGGAGACACACAAGTAATTATATTAAAGGGAGAACCTTTTTGATTCGCATCAACAATTATGTGTAATAAAAGCTTATTTGCTGGGCAAAAGACAAAGATTATGGCGTTTGGAACATAAGTTGCAAAAGGAAAGGTATCAAAGTTCATTCGAAAAAAAACATGAAAGACTACAAATTCACATCAGATGCTAACATCAACCTGCAGTGCTACTTGTTTTGCATCATTTTGTTGGATTTTTCTAGAGCTTTTGAGTTGGTGATCGGGAACTCTAGTTTTCCGAAGAGGGAGGAACATTTGGTTACTTTCCAGAGTATGGTGGCTAAGACTCAAATTTGATTACCTCCTTCTCAGGAGATGTGATAGGCGGTTGTGTGTGGATTGCAAGGTTATCCCGAGTGAGACTCTCGAGACACAACATAGGCTCTTGGTGATGGACGTCGGTATATTATTAAGGAGGAAGAAGAGGTTTGTACAGGGTCAACCGAGGATCAGGTGGGGAGCCTTGACGAGGTATAAACCTCAGGAGTTGGAGGGGAGGTTGATGGCTATGGGCGCCTGGAAGAGTAGCGGGGACACTAGCGAGATGTGGACATCTATAGTGGACTGTATAAGAATGGCGGCGAGAGAGGTGCTAGGGGTCTCGAAGGGTTACTATGGCGGGCACCAAGTTGACTGGTGGTGGAATGATGTGGTCCAAGGTAAAATGGAAGAAAAGAAAGCAACGTATCTTAGGTTAGTGAAGAGCACAGATGAGGAAGAGAGGGGAGTGAATAGAGGAAGGTATAAGGAAGCTAGGAAGGAGGCGAAGTTAGCAGTCACGGAGGATAAGGATGCAGCGTTTGGTCATCTGTACGAGGAGTTGGGGCACAAAGGAGGGGAGAAGAAGCTATTTCGGCTGTCGAAGGTTAGAGAGAGGAAGGCTCGTGACCTGGATCAAGTGAGGTGCATCAAAGACGAGGAAGGCAGAGTATTGATGAAATATGCCCAGATTAAGCGGAGATGGTAGGGTTACTTCTATCGGCTTATGAATGAAGAAGGGGACTGAGACATTGTGCTAGGGAATTTGGGTCACTCCGGGAGTCACCAAGACTTTCGGTATTGTAGGCGTATTAAGGTTGAGGAGATCTTGGGAGCTGTGTGCAAGATGAGTAGGGGCTGAGCAACCGGGCCGGACAAAATTCCGGTGGAATTGTGGAGGTGTGTGGGTAGAGCGGGCTTGAAATGATTGACTGCGCTATTCAATGTTATTTTCAGAACGAAAAGGATGCCAGATGAATGGAGGTGGAGTACGATGATAGCACTATACAAGAACAAAGGTGACATCCAAAATTGTAACAACTATATGGGCATCAAGTTACTAAGTCATACCATGAAAGTTTGGGAGAGGGTGGTGGAAGGAAGGGTGAGGAGGGTAGTGTCTATATCCGACAACCAATTCGGATTCATGCCGGGTCAGTCCACTACGGAAGATGTCCAACTTATCAGGAGGTTGGTGGAGTAGTACAGGGATAGGAAAAAGGACTTACACATGGTGTTTATTGACCTAGAGAAAGCCTATGACAAGGTTCCTAGGGAGGTTCTTTGAAGATGCCCGGAGGGAAAAGGTGTGGCGGTAGCTTATATTAGGGTATTAAAGGACATGTATGAGGGAGCTAAGAATCGGGTTAGGACTGTGGGAGGTGACTCAGATCACTTTGCGGTTGTTATGGGGTTGCACCAAGGATCTGCGTCCAGCCGTTCTTATTTGCCTTAGTGATGGATGCGCTAACACACCATATTCAAGGGGAGGTGACATGGTGTATGTTATTTGCTGATGATATAGTACTGATTGATGAGACGCGACGTGGCATTAATGGGAGGCTAGAGATTTGGAGACAGACCCTTGAGGCTAAAGGTTTCAAGCTGAGTAGGAATAAGACAGAATATCTGGAGTGTAAGTTCAGTGATGAGTCGGGGGAAGCGGACATGGATGTGAGGCTTGACTCTCAAGTCATCCCTAAGAGAGGGAGTTTCAAGTAACTTGGATCAATTATTCAAGGAGATGGGGAGATAGACGAGGATGTCACGCACCGCATAGGAGTGGGTGGATGAAATGGAGGTTAGTATCTGGAGTCCTGTGTGACAAGAAAGTGCCACCGAAATTCAAAGGCAAGTTCTATAGAGCGGTAGTTAGACCGGCCATGTTGTATGGGGCTGAGTGTAGGGAAGCCAAGAATTCCCATACCCAGAAGATGAAAGTAACAGAAATGAGGATGTTGAGATGGATGTGCGGGCACACTAGGCTGGATAAGATTAGAAATATAGATATTCGGGAGAAGGTGGGCGTGGCTCCCATGGATGACAAGATGCGGGAATCGAGGCTTAGATGGTTCATGCACGTGCGGAGGATAAGCATAGATGCCCCGCTTAGGAGGCGTGAGACATTAGCATTGGTAGGTACGATGAGAGGTAGAGGATGGCCTAAGAAGTATTTGGGTGAGGTGATCAGGTAAAACATGGCGCGAATTCAAATCTCCGAGGACATGGCTCTGGATAGGAAGGGGTGGGGTCGATCATTACGGTTGTAGGTTAGGGTTGTTCCGGGGGCGGGGCTGGCATGTTGATGTTTAGTTGTGGGTTGTTAGTGGTTTATGTAGTTTCTTCACTATTTTCTATGGTAGTATTGTTGTTTATAGTTATTGCTTTTACATTTATTTTTCTATTTCTTACGATGTTGTTACTATTTTTATCTTTATTGTTGTCACTGATCTATTGTCTATTATTTATTTTTCTTCTTCTCGAGCCGAGGGTCTTTCGGAAACAGCCTCTCTACCCCTCTGAGGGTAGGGGTAAGGTCTGCGTACACTCTACCCTCCCCAAATCCCACTTATGGAATTTTATTGGGTTTTTATCATTGTATACTTCATTCTAAAATAAGTTGGGAATTAAAACATGCATTTATAAAACAAACTAGCAGGAAAATATTATATTTAGAGAATATCTGAAGTTTAATGTTCACACATATAAGTTAAACTGGCGTAAGAACCAACGAGCTTAAGCGAACTACATCGAATGCTACATGTATAGGGTGAAATATGATATGACACGTGGTCGTCTAAAGGGAGGACATGTGGAACCCAGACAGGAATGACCAAAGATCGACTACAGCCTTTCCACTTGTCGTCGGAAAAGATAACGTTTATAAAAGTGTGTTAAATGCTCTGCGCCTGGTAGCATTTAATAGGGAATATTTTGCAGCATTAAGAGGGACGGTTCGTTACAGAGAATTTAGCATATATGTCTACCATTACGTCTTCATCAATGCTTTCATAATTGACATTAAAGAAGTACACGATTCTAGAATCTCGTTCCCTAAATATAGCTTTAAATAGTGAGCTCAATTATTATTGTAGAAGGACACGAATTGGCTGGACAAAGTGCTTTGATCCATGACTCATAATAACTGAGTGGCATCGCTTGAAAAAATCCATTTTATATGAGTGTGTGTGATGTATGTAAATTGTGGAGTTTTATATTATATATTACATGTTTAATGTAATTCAAAAACAAGCATCAACGAATATTTAAATATATATAGAGCATATGAAATTATTAGTGTTGTGACTGATGTCTTTACAATTTTACTATTTCATTTCAATATTTACGAATACGTTTTAATAAATGCAAACTAAACATATCAAGATTAAAAATTATAAGTATTATGTTATTAATCAAGACGGAGTGGGCCGTTGGGCTGGGTCAACTCGCTTTATAAGTGGTCATTCAAAAATAACCATATGTTTAAAAGTAATCGAGAAATTTACTCATTTTTCATGTAAAGATAAATCTGAACGAAATTACTGTTCAAAATCCGGAAAATACTCCAGCATAATATAGTGGAATTCTAGTATAATATACTGGATTTCCAGCATAATACACTAGAGTTCCAGTATAATATACTGGTCCAGCATAATATGCTAGAAGTTCATACACAAGTGCTCCAATATGCTGGAAGTTCATACACAAGTGCACCGATATCCAATATATCATGTTGGAACTTTTCGTGTTGCAGCAAAATAATGGCTATTTTTCAATGACTTTACAAATACTGACTATTATTGAATGATTAGTCTGAAAACTGGCTAGCTCGTGCTATCTTTAACGCTTTCTCGCTTCCTCTTTGCCCATTACATTTCGGGTTGTTCATTTTGTTTGTAGCCAGATAAAAGGGGAAGTTGCATATTTGGTCGCTCGACTAAAAATATTTATATTTCAGGGATAATATACATTTATTATACACTAAATACGGTTATTATGTTAGGCGGGCGGCCATTTAAGTTAATTTCTCATCAATTTATCCAGATGCAGAGAGCATGTGGCTACTATGGGCCGTTAGTTTGGGTCAGCCCGCTTTCATGTTTCCCCTCTGCCTGCTATATTTGAACTGAGTATTTTGTCAAAATACCTTTCTTTGTTACTATTACTCAAAAGATTAGCCGTCGTTTGGAATGTATCGAAAATAACTATTTTTAATACGAAAAGAAAATTTAAACAAAATATTCTTAGCTAAAACACAAAAAAATCCAGTACAATGTGCGGTGTGATAACATTTTCTTTTTAATCCGATACAGAAAGAACGATAGCTTTCTAATTTGAAAATAGTTTTACCAAAATTTTCTATTTTGAATCCTTAATGAAAAGATTTTATAGTGACACATATGTTATGCAATGTTTAAGTTCAGAAATTTCAAATTATTTTATAGCCACAAAAATATTATGACATGTTTATAATTTAAATTTCAATAATCTTCCTTCTTTAAACTTTATGCTTATTTAAACTTTGGCACATAAATTAAAACAAATGAAGTAATTATTAAATAAAATGTGTGATACATAAGCAGACACACAAGTAATGATATTACGGGGGAGAACCTTTTTGATTCGCATCAACAATTATGTGTAATCAAAGCTTATTTGCTTGGCAAAAGACAAAGATGATGGTGTTTAGAAGATGAGTTGCAGAAGGAAAGGCATCAAATATAATTTAAAAAACATGAAAGACTACAAATCCACTTTAGATGCTAACATCAACCTGCAGTGCTGCACCATTTTGTTTTATTTATAATACTTCATTCTAAAATCAGTTGGAAATTGTTAAAACATGCATTTATAAAACAAACTAGCAGGAAAAAATTATATTTAGAGAATATACTAAGTTTAATATCCACATATATAAGTTAAATTGGCGTAAGAACCAACGAGCTTAAGCGAATTACATCGAATGCCACATGTATAGGGTAAAATATGATATGCCACGTGGTCGTCTTAAAGGGAGGACACGTGAAACCCAAGACAGGAATGACAATGGAAGACCGAACGTAGTCATTCCACTTGTCGCTGAAAGGATAACGTTCATCAAGGTGTGTTAAATACTCTGCGCCCGGTATCATTTAATAGAGAACATTCTACAGTATTAAGAGCGATGGTCCGTTACAGAGAATTTAGCATTGATATCCATCATTACGTCTTCATCAATGACCCTCATAATTCCCTAGATATAGCTATAAATAGTGAGCTCAGTTATCTTTGTAGAAGGATAAAAATTGGCCGGAAAAAGTTATACTACATTCTATACAAAACTTAATACAATCCTACTTTCTTGCTTTATGATGTCATCATTGATGTGCCCGAAAAATTTATTCGCGGAATTGTTATCTGTATTGTCTCGAATTCATTCGGTACCATAAACAATATCCAGTGCTAGAAAGCTTAAAAGGAAACATCAGCTGATCATCTGTTTTTTCATATATATTTAGTTCTAATTTTGTTTTAAGGTTAGCTCATCTTAATTTTCACACCCAGGCAAAAAAGCCACAATAGCGATACACATAAGGGTTGAAGCGTACGTATGTAGCATATTATAATCAATAGTTTCAATTGAATCTACTATATTTAATGTTGGAGCGTATAAATTTTGAACCTAGAATTTTAAACGAATAGTAGATTTCTTGGTAAAATTAACCTGAATTACAGATATTTCTTCAAATCTATCAGTCGTTAACAATACAGTTTTGTGTCAAATAATCGCAATGAAAAAGCTAAGAATCTGATGTCAATGGAGAGTCAATCGTCTCATCGTAATCAGTTAAATTTGATTGGTCCACAGACATGATAGGCCATAAAAACCTTAGCCTTTGGTGGCTTTCGTCTTAGCGATTATTACACATAAAGAAAAGATAATATTGCAACTGTTTTGCAGAATAATGGACTCTACGTACCTTACTCCTTGTCAAATTAAAATGACATTATTTGCATTTATTCTTTTAATAATTCCTCCATTTTCTGATTTCAATATGGGAATAACATGTCATTTGAGAGCTTATAGGCAGTTGAGGATCCACATTGTGACTTGTGCGTGCTCAAGCACCCATTATTTTTAATCAGAGTTAGTAAATTTGTATAGATAATTTTAAAAGTATTTAGATTAATATTGAGTGATCGACGAACACCCATAATTAAATTGTTCTTTAAAAAATTTTATCGGTTAGCACTCATGACTTTAAAGTTTTGGATCTGTCACTCCTTAATGTCAATACCATTTTACTGCTCATTGTTCGACTGTGATGGGGGACATTATATGATAAGAATTTTTGGTTAATTGGAGATTCTTGATTTTAGAGGTATATATTTTTTAATCAGCTCGTAATACACTAGTTTCAGTAGTAGAGGTAATTGATATTATCATGTTAATACTAAAGCACAACCAAATATACAATTTGATACACCATATATACTAAAAACAAAACGTGAGTATGAAACATTTAATTCTTGGGAATATCAATAATATATATAAAAACTAAGTTTAATTCCAATAAAAAAAGGATAACATAGATTCTGCTCAAATCTAGTACAGTTGTTCATGAACTTTTATAAAAAAACAAATAATAGCATTACGTGGGTGGGGCCTCTAATTTCCTGTATTTAGTTGTATTATCACTTTTAGCCAGCGCCAGAAACTATTTATAACATATAAACTTTGTATATAACATACATAATCATACTATATTATAAGTGTGAAACCATAAAGTAAGAGTTAATTTACTAAAATATCCATATAAAACTAAATGAACTTTTTACCCTTCAAATAAAAAACTACTCTTCAAATATTTTGTCCCAAAAAGTAAATTTATATTACAATAAAACTATTCAAGTACATCGTATACAATGAATCAGCATGGAAGAAACTTGTGTGAATTTTATTCGAAGTCCTGTAATTCTTTTCATCTACCAATAATGGTTGCAGTTATACAATTTATATAGCTTTTAGAATATCTTTTCAATGTCTAATAGTAATTGCTTTCATCTTTCCGCACTCATTTTATAAGTATTTTTTTTTTCTTTTGTTCTCTTTCTATAGGTCCAACCATTGTGAGTATTCGTGTAGCTGGACTTACGCTTATACTTTTTAGCTTTCATTTACTGATCTTAGTTGTTTTGTTTCTTTGTTATAGTTAATGCTGAATTATGATTAATGTTGTTATAAATATATATATTATATAATGGATGTTTATTTAGTACTTCATTGTAAATAAGTTTTCTGAAGAAGCTTATCCATATGGGACACTACCGTAAATATGCTTATCTATTTAGTACTCTATTGGAAATAAGCTTCGTGAAGAAGCTTATCATTTTGGTACTCCGTTATGGATAAACATTACCCCCGGAAGAAGAATATCTACATCTGTACAGTAACACAACAGCTTGCAGTAGCAGCTTACACAGCAGCTTGCAGTAGCAGCTTCCTTTTTTCTATGAATAGAGAATATTTCAGTTCATTATATACATCAGTTTGAAAGTTCAATAATATATCAGTTTATTTATATTTGATGAATTAATTGTGAAATATGTACGACATCTTGGCATATAAAATAATAAATGGTGGAGCACATTTTTGGTGCAGTTCATTAAAAATATTTTTTTTTTTTTGATTTGTTATTGTATAAACTGAATTTCTTTGTGTAGTGAAAAATTTCTTACACTACAAATCCTTTATTTAATCATGAGTCAAAGTATTTATTGATGTAATGGTGCTCTCTTAATTTCCGGATAAACGGTTTTTCACTGAAATTGTTTGCTTGCATTTTTTTCCTTCAATTTCAGTGGGAAGTCATCTCGCACTTATTATAATATTTTTAAAATATTTGTACTAATTAGTATAGGATATACGTGCAACGCACGTGTTCAAAATCTAATGTATATATATATAAAGAACGATTAAATATACAGTGGATATATCAATGAAAAAAATGAAAATTTAATTTGAACACGTAACATTAAGTTTTTAGATTATGGATAATATTGCGGTTTCTAATTTTAATTCAGAAAAGATTAATAACGTCCCACGATAAAGAGGAAGGACTCTGTAATGAAGACCATTTTTGTGCGTTTGTGGATTTGATAAATAAATTGTAACATTATGTGGACCAGGACCTTTAGTTTCCATAGTGTTGGTGATAGTTGAATTGAGTTGCAGCTTTTCCTAAATTCAATTCAAATGTCAAGCATTTATCCTATAGGGTATAGAGACAATAAATTATACAATAGGATAAAACTTGAACATGAAATATTGGGTGCTTTGGCACGAAGGAAAATATTTTTCAAAATTCTTTTTTAACTTTCTCAACCTTATTCCTCATCCCCACCCCCACCCCCACACTCCCTCCTACCTACTCATCCACACCCCT
>ML366855.1:0-57668 GCA_005239505.1 Nicotiana paniculata | reverse complement strand
CTTGTCAAGGAATATATATATATATATATATATATATATATATATATATATATATATATATATTTCACAAAGCAGTTAAGTAAATTTAAGAATCCACGATTTAAGGTATTTATCCTAGAGTCAAAAAATTGAGACTAAGCATCACAACCAACGTACTGACTATTCTCAAGGCATCACAAAGTTCCGATATATTGCTGCAATTAATTTCTCAACCATGTGGTTACTACTACTAAAAATTAACAACTACCTGCAAGACAACACGCCACACTTAAATGATGCAATGTCCTCAGTGCAACACATATAGACCAAACAAGAAATAAAAGTACGGTGCAAGAAACTCCCTGCTCAAGTAGCGTCGACATCCTTTCCATTAGTTTTGCTTTCCATGCTCCTTCGAACAAATGCATGAATCACTATATGCCTCCATTTTGAACTTATGAATTGAACCCCAAGTTTTGATTCTGCTCAATGATCATGCTCCTGGAGTGGTGGAACGAATCTGCCTGGCCCAATAAAACAATGTAGTAATTTGCGCTTTTTGGCCTTTATATTAGATGTGTACTCCCGACTTCCTGGCATGATGAATTCCAGAATGAATGCATATTGTTCTTTATTCCTTTGCTCCTCAGGTGGTTCGGATGATTCTATTTTCATATAATCATCCAAACACAATGTGAAAAAAAGGTTGGAGTGTGTCCCAACATCCTCAACACTAATGACACTATATTCAACAAAATATGTATTATCAATGTCCTTGGTTAACTCTAGTACTTTTTTACCACATTGAGATCCTCTGATTTCAGTTCCAACCTGGGTGGTTCTTCAACAGATGACCTGGCCGGCGGGTTCTCTCTTTTCTCTAAGTGTAATGACTGAAACTCGAGAGCCCTTGGCCACACCCCTTTTCCTTCAAGTGCTAGCACCCAGTCTTCCAGTTCTTCACCGTTCATATCATCTAGATTCTTCAAACACTCAGTCAAACGGTCCCCCATAGTCAGGGACGCATGATTCTTTTCGGGGATCATGTTCACAACATCAATGAGAAAGCAGTTGGCGAACTCACTTGGTCCCCTCATAGACTTCTGCACGTTGAATGTGATTTATTCATCATTGAGCCTCATCTTCAGTTCACCAGTCTCATAATCGATAAGGGCTCTGCCTGTGGCCAAGAATGGCCTTCCCAAGATTATGGGAATTTCCTCATCCACTTAATAATCTATTATCACAAAATCAGTAGGGAACACAAACTTCCCACTTGCACCAATACATCGTCCAGAATGCCTGACGGTCTCTTTACCGTCTTGTCAGCTAGCTGCAATAACATTGAAGTTGGTATGGCTCTACCAATCCCCAGTCTTTTATATATGGCCAGCGAGATCAGATTAATGCTAGCCCCAAAGTCACATAGAGCTTTGGCGAAAGCTAAGTTGCCAATGGTACAAGGAATTGTGAAACTCCCTGGGTCAGATAACTTTTCAGCAATAGGACGCATCACCACCGCACTACAAGTCTGAGTATGGGTGACAGTAGCCAGATCTTGGAAGTCAAATTTTCTGGACATCAAGTCCTTCATCATTTTAGCATAGCCAGGCATTTCCTTCAACGCATCAATCAATGGGATATTTACCTGTATTTGCTTTAGCATGTCCAAGAACTTTTTGTACTGTTCATCCTTTTGGTATTTGGCCAGCCTCTGAGGGAATGGAGCTGGCGGTCTCTTTTTCCCAGTGATTTGGGACTTTTCTTTCTCAGCCACCACCTCAACTACCGGCTCCTGGGCTATCTCCACTTCTTTTTCAGTCTCACTCTGTGCACTGGGTTCTCCTTCAGTAGGTTGCACAGTTACCTTGGTCAAGTTTGGTGAATCATCAAGTTCAATCGGCATGGGTACCAGTGTCTCGGCCTGCCTGCTTTCACAAGCTCTCTCCAGTTCAAAGTCTAAGTCCCTGCCATTGCGGGAGAGTCACTGCCATCAGCTGTCTTGGGCCCTGGTCCATAGGATTTACATGAGTATCTGCAGGTAAAGTCCCACGAGGACGATTGTTCACTACCATAGATATCTGGCACAACTGTACTTCAATATTTTTAATAGTTGCATCATGTACATCTACTCTCTCACTGATTTTGGCATTTGACCCAATAACCTGCTGCATCATAGCTTCTAACCTGGAAAACCCATCTTCTTGTCTTCCCCCCTGTTGATGCGGAGGAGTGTAGTATGTTGTTGATTTTGATGGTTATAACCTTGTGGCCTCTGATATGGTGTTTCATTACCTTGTGGTCTCATGACACCCATATTTCCACTGTTCTGCTGTTGGTGAGGTGGTCTATACGGTTGAACTTGCTAACCCCAGTCCTGCCCCCCTTGTCTCTGGCTTCTATAATTTGACAAATAATTCATGTTTTCTGGATAAAGAGGGTGATCACATTCTGCATTCCACTGATTACCAAATGGTTGACTAATGCAAGATGTGCATAAGCCCCCATTGGTTGTATCAACGATGTGTACCTGCTGCTTTTGCCCAAATTCCTCCACCTTCTTAGTTAGTACTTGCTGCTTGTGTTATCAAAGTGTACCTGCTTCTTGTGTTATCAAAGTGGCCACGTTCCCTGCAATAGTATTGGATGTATCGAATGGCACTGAGTGAACTACAAGTGTAATGGGTGCATTCCTGGTTGTCCATCCAGAATTCTGCGCCATTTTATCAAGTAAGACCTGACTTTCTCTCCATCTTTTTCTCAAGAATGCTCCACCAGCTGAAGCATNAGATAACCAGCATTCCCTTAAATCGTTCCCATGTCTCCTGCAATGTTTCAACTGGTTTCTGTCTGAAGCTCAAGATTTCATCAATTTGTTGAGCAGTCTTGTTGGGTGGATGAAACTTGTTCACGAACTGCTTAACTAACTCATCCCATATGGTAATGGAATTAATGGGGAGTGAGTTTAGCCAAGTCTGGGCAGCTCCAGTCACTGAGGATGGAAACAACAACAGTTTTATTGCCTCCTAAGTGACGTTTGGCTGCCTCTGTGTTTTGCAAATTGAAAGGAAGTTCTTCAAATGATGTTGGGGGTCTTCGATGTATGGCCCTAAAAATAGTCCCTTGTTCTGCAACGAATGCAGCATATTATTTGTAATCTGGAAAGATTCAACCTGTATTTGAGGGACTAGTATTGCAGTGGAAAAATTCTCTGTTGTGGGTTGTGCCCAGTCATATAAAGGATCCTCTGCCCCTGTCTGCGCAACTGGGTCTACCACATCATCCCCATTGTTGTTCCTGTTGTTTGGATCTTCCATGTCGGGTTCAAGTTGTTCAATTGGTGGTTGTTGTTTGCTTTTCCGGTCGGCTCGGTTTAGGGCCTTAACTACTTCACCAGTTCTCGATGAGTTTCTAGGCATGCACATGTAAAACCAAGTTAGCAAATGTTAAACTTTCATTGTATAAATGAAAATTGAAGAAAATTGACTATATTTCAGAATTTTGTATTTCTTCCAACTCCAATTGATAACACTGTTAGTTCCCCGACAACGACGCCAAAATTTAATCACGCTCAACTATGTCTTATAGATAGACTAAACGGGCGCTGCAAATATAATCCGGGGTATTACGCCCAGTGTCGATCCCACATGGAATTTACGTATCAATCAAGCCTTCAGAATACGCAACTTTTACTTAATCAATTTTCTCAAGACTTTTGAATATCAATCGATAATATTTTACTATTTCTACTGATAAAATTAATAAACTAATGATTAACTAACAATATGGTGTAAACAATTATAATAAAGGTCTAAGGTTATGGTTTTCCCCGTCGGTGAACTTCNTTTCGTCTATACTCCGGGAGTGATGTTGTTCAAACAACTACCTAAATATGCACTCTCTCTCAAGTAGATACATAATAAATAGGAACAGCTAATTGAGGGCCCTTCAATCAACTACAACAATAACGTAGTTGAACAAATAAAGTTTAATCAACCTATCAAAGATATATTAATATCACAACAAGTTCATCCCCCAATGGGTTCCACTAAAACCCTAGATTCAAGAAATTAGCTAATCATGCTCATAATAATCAACTCCAAAATAACTTGCATAATTAAACTACAAAGTAATGAATAAAGGATGTAAAAATCTATGTTTTGCTTTGCTGAGTAGTATTCCACAGGCTTCTCTTTTCTCTAATGGCATCCCCCATCAAAGTTGTTTTTTTGGGTCTATTTATATGTTTGAGACAAACCCTAAACGTGTAGGATACTTTTAATCAAATCAGGAAACACTTAAAATCTTCAAAACTTGGACTGGGCCGGACAAGGGACCACGCGTTATAGGCCAAATGTCTGGCTAACGCCTGGCCAAGCCTGGCTTTATGGCCCAAACGCCCCCAAACGCCTGGTCCTACCAGGCTTTACAGCCCAAACGCCCGGCTAAAGCCTGGTATGACCAGGCTTTATAGCTCAGACGCCCAGCTATAGCCGGGTTCACTCCTTTTTGACTCTTGAGCGTATTTTTGACGTTTATGCATCCATTTAGCTCGGCTTCCATCTCCAATTCACCTACACATGAAATAGACTCCATTATGCACATGCGAAGTGTATTTTTATCATTAACGCACATAAAATTTAAGGCACATAATGCGTTAAATCATGAATTCTAGCCACACGTCAGTCGCAAATGCGACATCTACAACTGATAAAAATGGGAGTTAGATGGGATTTTTTCTCATTCTTCAAATTTATAAAACAAGAAAATCATGGAGGCGATTTTTCAAAGAACCTTTCTTCCCAAATCATTGGTAAGTGATACTAAACTAGTTTCTTCCTATCTTTCATTATATTTCCTAATATTTTAACCTAAAACCTTGTGTTTTCATTGTGAAAATCGGGGCTTTTGGGTAGAATTAGGGATTTTTGTAAATTGGGGATTAAATCTCAAATTGAGGTCGGATTCTAAAACAAATTACATAAACGGGTTCAGGGTGAATGGGTAATCGGGTTTTGATCCGAATTTCGGGTTTTGACTAAGCGGGCCCGGGAGTTGATTTTTGTTATCTTTTTCAATAATGACCTAAATTAAATCCTTTGCAATCGTGGGTAGTTTCTAAGTGTAACAACTCGACCGGTCGTTTTGAGCTCTAGCGCGTCGTTCAGTAGTTTGAGGTCAGGAGCATCTTTATTTCAAGTATTATGACTTGTAGGTGTGGTCGGAACTAAATTTCAGGAAGTTTGGAGTCAATTTAGGAAGAAAATTCTCAATACGGAAGCCTTAATTCGGAAGAATCAACTAAGATTGGATTTTTGAGTAAATGACCTCCGAATCTTTGAAGGTTCTATCAGGTTCGTATGATGATTTCGGACTTGGGCGTATGTCCGAATTGGGCTTTGGATAAACCGGGAGCGTTTTGGCCCATATTATGGAAAATATCATTTTAGAAGAATTTCATAAATTTGGGATGTGAGGCATTTCACTGTTATAGATGTCCGTTTGGGATTCTGAGTCTGGGAATAGCTTCGTATGGTGATTCTGGAGTTGGGAGCGCGATCGGAAGTGAATTCGGATGTCCGTAGGTCATTTTGAAGTTATTTGGCTAAAGATAGAAATTTGAAGGTTTTTGACAAGTTTGACCGAGAGTTTGACTTTTTGATATTGGGGTCGGATTCCAATTCCGAAAGTTGGAGCAGGTCCGTAAGGTCGAATATGACAGGTGTGCAAAACTTGGGATCAACCGGACGTGATTTGATAGGTTTCGGCATCGGATATAGAAGTTTGAAATTTCAAAGTTCATAAAGCTTGAATTGGAGTGCGATTCATGATTTCGACACTGTTTGATGTGATTTGAGGCCTCGATCGAGTTCGTATCATGTTTTGGGACATGTTGGTATAATTTGTTAAGGTCCCGAGGGCCTCGGGTGGATTTCGGAAGGTTAACGGAATGGATGTCGGGCCAAAATAGCTGCTGAAATTTCTGCAGCAAATCTGTTTTGGACAGAATCTGATGCATCAAAGAGCTAATTTTGGAGGAATATATAATAAAATCTATAAGAAATCTGAAACTTTGTAAAAATTAAAAGTTGTAGCCCTTGCATTATAGTTTCCATAAAGTTAAACCATGCATGATTTAGACATTTTATCAGAAAGTTATGATCGGTTGAAGATGGCTGGTGGAGCAGTTTTGACAGAATTTTCTGATGCATGGAGCCGAGTTTAGAAGCTCATATATCGTAATATATAAAGAGTTATATCTAGTTTCTAAATGTTAAAACCATTTGTCATTTGGATATTTCTACGAGGAGTTATGGGAGTTTTAACAGAAGGTGTACAACAAGGGAAAATTGTAATAGGATGTACAACCTGCAAAACGCAAGGTACAACTCGATGAAGCCTGGGCAGATTGTTTTAAACACGAGTTTTGGCCTATTTCTTTCATTTGGTTTGGACGATTTTGGAGAGCTCAAGGAGGGATTTTCACCAAGCAACATTAGGTAAGTGATTTCTTCCTATTTTTGAGTTAAATATGTGATCTTACATGGATTTAGACATGGAAAATTAGTATAAATTTGGGATTTTTGGGGAAGACCTAGAATTTGGAATTTTGGACTTTTACCATGAACTTGAGCATGAAAATTAGAGTAAATAGTATAATTGAGTTAGTAAATCTATAGGTAGAATTTATCTTCGAGAAATTTCAGAATCCGGGCACGTGGGCCCGAGGGCATTTTGGTCAATTCCTTGAGTGGAGATGTGAATTAATATAATTTGAATTTTTTACAAATATTAGAGTATAATTTCATTGGTTTGTCGTTATTTGGATAGTTTTTGGGCGTTGTGCATTCATTGGAGTTGTCGGAAGGGCTTGGAAGCCGGTTATGGAATTTCGGAGCAAGGTAAATCTCTTTTCTAGCTTTGTGATGGGGAATTGTCCCCATAGGTGAACTAACTGAATAAATGCTACTATTTGGGGGAGATACGTATGCACGAGGTGACGGGAGTCCGTGCGTAGCTACTATTATACCATGTCCGGGTAGTCTAGGACCCACTAGCATTCCTTACGTGTTGTATCTGTGATCTTGCCAGTAATACTAGACCGCTAATATAATCGAAATAGTAATTGAATATCTAAGAAGACTAGAGTTCATTTTCTTAATCATCTAGAAGGATAATTGATTTCCTTAGTGGATAATTGTATACCTGATAAGGTTATATTATTGAATATTATTAACCTTGGCAAATGAGTTTCAAAACAAAGATTTAAATGCTATTTTTTTTTCGTGTTCCTTTAAGAGGAATTTATCATTTCCTGAGAAGTTTTTTTTAATAAAAATGCAGATTTATTATGTGAATACGTGTACATATGAGCACCTGAGTCGCATGTATGATTCGCGAGCAGGTTAGCCTTATTATTATTATGTTGACTGCGTCGCATGATTGATTCACAAGCGGGGAAAATAGATGCATCTATGGTTCGAGCCGTTCGACCCTCGACAGTGCACATTTTATGTTTATGTTGGTTCGGGCCGTCGACCCTCGTCATTACTTGCGCATGATATTTAATGCATATTTGTTGTGATTTATACATGTTTATTGGCCTACGAAAGTTTTAATGGCCAGTTATGAGGAAGGATAATTGATGTGTAAAATGTGAAATAAGACTGAAGTTTCTTATCCCTGATTATGATTTAAATTGTCAACTGAAATGACGAAGATTTAAAGTGTTAAATGTGGAAGGAGTTGATATTATTTATTCCTGATTTTAATAAATTGTCTATGACATTCATGCTTAGTGTCTCACTTGAATATACTAAATTGACCTCTAGCAAGTATCTAATTCGACCTCTCGTCACTACCTCTTTGAGGTTAGGTGGGCGACTTACTGGGTACACATTATTTTCGTATTCATGCTACACTTGCTGTGCATTTTTATTGCACAAGTACTTTCACAGCGATGTGGCCGGTTTGGAGACTTAGGCGAGCTGTATCATCCGGAGGCGATCCGCAGCTGACAGAGTCTCCCTCGTATTGTATTCATTTTGTTTTAAATTCCATTATCCAATTTGTATCTCGGACAATCTTTGTAATGATTGTATAAATTCTTAGAAAATTCTCATGCACTTGTGACACCGGGTTCTGGGGGATGTGTATGGGATGTATTTTATAAAAATGGAATACTAGACTGTCGTATTTACTTAACGGATTTTTGTTTAGTTATTACGTAATAAGTTAAAGGTAATAATTTCAAAAATGTTAAAACAGGAATTTATTTCAACTAATTAATGATTGTCTTGCCTGACGATGGTATCCGGCGTCATCACAACCTTAATAGATTTTGGGTCGTGACACTAAGGCTTAATTTGAATAGATTCTATTGGTTTGGAAGCTTGTTTGAAAGGCAAAGTTGTGGTTAAACTTTAAGTGGACTTTTGGAGAAAGGTTAGTGTTGTGTCTAACCTTCACTCTAGGGAATTAGGAACCCTCGGACTATGTGCTATGTGAATTTTATGTGAAAGGCGTATATGCGAGGTGAAAAGTGTTTATGCGCTGCCGAATTATATGTCTTCCATGTTTTCCCGCTTTCCTTAATTATCTATTTCCCTATCTTAATTGTTATATGCTCTAAATGTGTTTCCATGCTTAAATGCTACCTGTTGATCAATTTATTTTCCCGTTAATGATGTTTGAGTTTTTCATAGTTTCATGATCTCCTGCTATTTGTTTAAGTTGGTTCATTTGCATTTTCTAGTTGTGAATTTCTGGACTGGTCTCGTTGTGTAGTATTACTTATGTAGATTGTTGTACAAGATTTTCTATTTGGTTCAGTTTGGTATTTATTGATCGTAAAGGAATCTCATGATTTGAATTGTACATTTTACTGTGCACATTACACACTTGGTATTGATATGGTAGGATTAGGTTGCATGTCGTAACAAGTGAAATAAGGGTGAATTGATATGGTGGAATAAGGGTGAATCTGAATTGTACTGTGGGATCGGGTTGCATGCCGCAACAGGTGGAATAAGGGTGGATTGTTTTGGTGAAATAAGGGTGAATTATGATATCGATATTGTGATATGGTGGAATCGGTTTGCGTGCCCCAAAACACACACACACACACACACACACACACACACACATATATATATATATATATATATATTCATCATTGTTGATGTTGCTACGAGGAAATAAGGGAGGATTATGTGATGTACGGTGGGATCGGTTTGCGCGCCGCAACAACCTATGTGTTTCTATTTCCTTGAGTTGTGTTAGTTTTACGGTATTTTCTTTTTAACTTTAAGGATTTTTAATTCTGAACGTCACTGGCTTATTTCCTGAAGTGGAAGCTATTATTTTCAATTGACTGCCTTATTTTGTTCTGGATTTCCTTTTCCGTCTTTATTATATACTGCATACAAGTTGTAGTGTGAGTGACCCGCCTTAGCCTCGTCACTACTTCGTCGAGTTTAGGCTCGGCACTTACAGAGTACATGGGGTCGGTTGTACTCTTACTACACTCTGCACTTCTTGTGCAGATTTTGGCATTGTTCCTAGCTAATCGAGAGGCGTAGCAGCTCACACTCGTTTAGTAAAGACTCAAGGTAGATCTATTGGTGTCCACAGACCTTGAAGTCCCCTTTTATTTTCCTTTAATTTTACTGTTTCATTTCATTCAAAACAATTGTATTTCTTTTAGGCTCTGTTTGTAATCATAGACGCTTGTGAAATATGACTCCGGACCTGGATTATAGTAAATATTATGAGCATTTATATTATTCCACACTCAGTTTTATTTCATTTTGGCTTAATTGACTTTATTTAGTGAATTTAATAAGAACTGGCTTAACGGTTCTCTAACGTTGGCTTGCTAACAAGTGAAATGTTAGGCGCCATCACGGTCCTAAAGGTGGGAATTCCGGGTCGTGACAAGTTGGTATCATAGCACTAGGTTGCCTAGGTCTCATGATTCACGAGCTACCTTTATAGAGTTTGGAGGATTGGTACGGAGACGTATGTACTTATCTTCCAGAGGCTATGGAGTTTAGGAACAATTTCACTTCTATTCTTCTCTGTCGTGCAGTTTTATTCCACCATTACTGATTGAACTCTTCTATTCTTGTCCTTCTGCAGATGGTGAGAACATATGTTACGTATTCAGCTGGGCAGCAGCCAGATTCCCTAGTGGCAGATTCCATGAGGGGCAGAGGTCGAGGTCTAGGCCACACTAGAGGCCGAGGCAGGGGCAGAGCTCAGCCCATAGCTCGAGCACCAGCACTAGTAGTGGAGCCCTAAATGGAGTTTGATGAGGAGGTTCCAGCCCAAACTATGCATGTTGGACCAGCTCAGGTCCCGAAGGGGTTCATTGCCACCCTAGTGATTCAGGTTGCTTTAGTCTGTTTGGTGGGCCTTATGGAGAGTGTGGCCCAGGCAGGCACAATTCCTATGGAACCAACCGTCTCTCAGAATGGGGAGGGGCACAGACTTCCGCTACTCACACTCCAGAGCAGATGGCTCCCTAGTATCAGACTCCACTAGCCCCGCAAGTTAGGATAGTTCAACCAGTTGTTGGCACAGGCCGATGAGGGACCCACCATGTATTTTGAGGCTTTTTTTGAGATTGGACAGGTTTACTAAGCTCTTTGCAGTTCACTTTAGTGTTTCATTTTCAGAGGACCCCCAGGATTATCTTGACAGCTGTCACGAGGTATTGCAGAACATGGATATAGTGGAGACCACTGGGGTTGGTTTTGCTGCATTTCAGATGACGGGTTCCACCAAGAAATAGTGGAGGGATTATTTGATGACCAGACCAGCTGGGTCGCCTGCTTTTACTTGGGACCAGTTCCCTCAGCTGTTCCTAGAGAATTTCCTCCCTATCACATTGATAGAGGAGTATCGTCGTCAGTTCGAGCGTCTCCAGCAGGGAAGTATGATTGATCAAAGTATGAGACCCATTTTGTGGAGAGGGTGAGGAGGTTTATTGAGGGACTTGGCCAGCCTATCAAGTTGCGGATGTATAAGGAGACCGAGAGTGAGATTTCTTTTTCGGCGGCTGCCAATGTCGTCAGGCGAGTCAAGATGGTTCTTTCTCAGGGGGAGGTGAGGGGTATCACAACCGGCCTTGTCACTCTAGTGGGTGCAGTAGTGCCTCATCTGGAGGCAGGGGTACTTTTGGTAGAGGCCATCCTCCTAGGCCGTTTCATTCAGCACTTCAGGCATCCCATAGTGCTTAAGAGAGTCGTGGTCCTTATGTGACTCATTCTGGGAAGCTAGACTACAGTGCACCACCAGCTCCTACCAATGCACCTCCTATTCAAAGTTATTACCATGGTTATCAGCCCGTTCGGGTCAGTCTCAGTTTCTGCAGCCACAACACCGTGATGGATGTTTTAAGTGTGGTGATTTTTGTCATATCAAGAGGACCTGTCCAAGATTATTGGGCAACACGCCACAACATCAAGGTTCTCGTGCCATGGTCTCGGCACCAGTTGCTACACCGCCTACACAGCCAGCCGGAGGCAGGGGTCAGGCAGCAAGAGGTTGAGGCCATACCATTAGAGGTGGTGGTCAGGTCATTAGAGGTGGAGGCAGCCAGTTAGAGGCCATCCCAGGGACGTGGTTCAGAGTGGTGGGCCCCAGCCCCAATGTTATGCCTTCCCATCCAGGCTTGAGGCTGAGTCATCTAGCTTTGTTATCACAAGTACTGTTTCAGTTTGCAATAGAGATTCTTCAGTTCTATTTGACCCTGATTCTACTTATTCCTACGTATCATCCTATTTTGCTTCATATTTGGTTGTGCCTCGTGATTCTTTGAGTGCTCCTATGTATATGTCCACACCTTTGGGAGATGATATTGTTGTAGATTGTGTTTATCATTCTTGTGTGGTTACTGTTGGGAGTCTTGAGACTAGCATAGATCTTCTACTTATCGATATGGTTGATTTTCATGTCATTTTAGGTATGGATTGGATGTCACCTTATCATGCAATATTGGATTGTCATGCCAAGACGGTGACCTTAGCCTTGCTGGGGTTGCCTTGATTATAGTGGAGAGGCACTTTGGCCATTCTACCAGCAGGGTTATCTCTTATATGTACGCTCGGCATATGGTTGAGAAGGGTGTTTAGCTTATTTGGCTGATGTCCGCAATTCTAGAGCGGAGGTTCCATCCATGGATTCAGTACCAATTGTTCGTGTGTTTCTAGAGGTGTTTCCTAAATACCTACCGGGGATGCCACCCAACAGGGATATTGACTTCTGTAATTGATTTGGCTCCGGGTACTCAGCCCATCTCTATTCTTCCATACCGTATGGCCCCGCTAGAGTTGAAATAATTGAAGGAGAAGTTGCAATTTGCTTGATAAGGGATTTATTAGACTTAGTGTCTCACCCTGGGGTGCGCCTGTGTTGTTTGTGAAGAAGAAGGATGGATCGATGAGGATGTGTACAGATTATAGGCAATTAAACAAAGTCACCATCAAGAACAAGTATCCATTACCGAGGATTGATGACTTATTTGATCAGCTTCAGGGTGCCAAGGTATCTTTGAAGATTGATTTGAGGTCTGGCTACCACCAGTTCAGGATTAGGGCATCCGATGTCCCTAAGACAGCTTTTGGGACTCGGTATGTGCATTATGAATTTCTAGTGATGTCATTTGGGTTGACAAATGCCAAGAAGAATTTATTGATCAGATGAAACGAGTATTCAAGCCTTATTTGGACTCCTTTGTGATTATGTTTATTGATCATATCTTGATCTACTACCGCAGTCAAGAGGAGCACGAGCAACATCTTCAAATTGTACTTCATACCCTGAGAGACAGCCAATTATTTTGGTTGGATTCAGTTGCTTTCTTGGGGAACGTTGTGTTAGCGGAGGGCATTTGGGTAGATCCTAAGAAGATTTAGGTAGTTTAGAACTGGCCTAGAACCACTTCAGCCATGGAGATCAGGAGTTTCTTGAGTTTGGCGGGTTATCACCGTCGATTTGTGGAAGGGTTTTCATCTATAGCTGCCCCTTTGACAAGGTTGAACCAGAATGGTGCCTCGTTCAAATGTTCAGATGAGTGTGAGGCGATCTTTCAGAAGCTCAAGGCTGTTTTGACTACTACTTTGGTGTTGGTGTTGCCCATGGGTCCAGGATCTTATACGGTATATCGTGATGCATCGTTGGGCCAGGTGCAAAATTTGTGCAGGATGGCAGGGTGATTGTGTATGCATCGCGAAAGTTGAAGGTTTATGAGAATAATTACCTGGTCTATGACTTAGAGTTGGCAGCCATTGTTCATGTGGTGAAGATTTGGAGGCACTATCTTGATGGTGTGTCGTGTGAGTTTTCACAGATCATCGGAGCCTACACTATTTGTTCAAGCAAAAGGATCTCAATTTGAGGCAGAGGAGGTGGTTGGAGCTATTGAAATACTATGATATCACCATCTTGTATCATCCCGGTAAGGCCAATGTGGTGGCCGACGCCTTGAATATAAAGGCAACGAGTATGGGCAGCCTTGGTATATTCGAGTCGGTGAGAGACTGCTTGCATCAGATTTTTAGACTTTGGTCTGTCAGTTTATGAGGTTGGATATTTCAGAGCCCAGTCGTGTTCTAGCTTGTACAGTCGCTCGGTCTGCCTTGTTTGAGCGTATCAGGGAGCGGCGGTACGAACCTCATTTGCTTGTCCTTAGGGACACAGTGTGACACAGTGGTGCCAAGTAGGTTACTGTTGGAGATGATGGAGTTTTGAGGATGTGAGGTACTGTTTGTGTGCCTAATATGGATGGACTTCGTGAGTTGATTCTTGAGGAGGCCCACAACTCTCGGTATTCAATTCATCTGGGCACCTCCAAGATATATCCGGACTTGAGGCAGCATTATTGGTATAGGAGAAAAAAGGACATAGTTGCTTATGTAGCTCAGTGTCTAAATTGTCAGCAAGTAAAGTATGAGCATCAGAGACCTAGTGGTTTAATTCAGAAGTTGGACATTCCTGAGTGGAAGTGGGAGCGTATAACTATGGATTTCGTTGTTTGACACCCATGGACTCAGAGTAAGTTCTATGCAATTTGGGTCATAGTGGATAGACTGACCAAGTCAACGCATTTTATTCCTGTGGCAGTTACCTATTCTTTAGAGCGGTTAGCAGAGATTTATATTTGCGAGATCATCTGTCTTCACAGTGTTCCCATGTCTATCATTTTTTATCGAGGTACGCAATTCACCTTGTACTTTCGGAGAGTATTACAACGTGAATTGAGTTGAGCACAACATTTCATTCTCAGACGGACGGACGGACGGACAGTCCGAGCGCACTATTCAGATATTGGAGGATATGCTCTGCACATATGTTATAGACTTCGGAGGATTGTGGGATCAGTTCTTTCCAATGGAGGAGCATGCCTACAACAACAACTAGTAGTCGAGCATTCAAAAGGCTCCCTATACGGCATTATACGGTAGGCGGTGCCGATCGCCAGTTGGATGGTTTGAGCCAAGGGAGGCTCAATTGTTGGGTACAGATTTAGTACAGAATGCCTTGGATAAGGTCAAGATTATTCGGAATCGACTTCGCACAGCTCAGTCCAGGCAGAAGAGTTATGCCGATAGTAGAGTTCGTGATGTTGCATTGATGGTCAGAGATAGTGTTGATCTGGGTATCATCCATGAAGGGTGTGATGAGGTTCGAAAAGAAGAGAAAGTTGAGCCATATGTATATCAGGCCATTTGAGATTCTTGAGAGAGTGGGAGAGGTGGCTTACATGCTTACGTTGCCACCTAGTTCATCAGCATTTCATCCGGTGTTCCATGTGTCCAGGCTCCGGAAGTATCACGTCGATCCATCCCATGTGTTAGATTTCATATATGTCCAGTTGAACAAAGATTTGACTTACGAGGAGGAGCCGATGGCTATTCTAGCCCGGTATGTTCATGGAGTTGAGGTAGAATGGTTATCCTTCAGTCCGAGTGTAGTGGAGAGGTCAGCTTGTTGAGGAAGCTACTTAAGAGTTCGAGTCAGACATGCGGAGTAGATATCCCCACCTATTTACCAATTCAGGTACTTTTCTATGTCCGTTCGAGGATGAACAATTGTTTTAGAGGTGGAGAATGTGATGACACGATAGGTTATCTTATGTTTTAGAACTTAATTTAAGGCCTCATAGCCTTTCTCGATTTTCCTGCACAGTCCGGGCATTTTTCCGAAAAGATTTTATGATAAAAGATTGAGAAAATATGAAATTTTTTCCTTAAAATCCATTTGAGTTGACTTTGGTCAACGATTCTAGCAAACGGACCCGGATTCATGTTTTGACGGTCTCGGTGGGTCCGTATCGTGATTTGGGACTTGGGCTTATGCCCAGAATCAAATTCGGAAGTCCCTAGTCCGAGTTATCGCACTTTGTCAAAATTTGAAAGATAAAAGCTTAATGACTTTGAAATGTTTGACTAATGTTTTACTTTTTTGGATATCGGGTCCGTATTTTGGTTTCGGAACCCGGTATAGGTCCAATACTATATTTATGACTTGTTTGTCAAATGTGGCGAGAAACAGAGTTGGTTTGACGTGATTCGGATGTCCGATTATGAGAATAGAAGTTTCAAAGTTTTCTTGAATATTTCATTTGATTTGGTGTTCAATTGAAAGTTGTAGGTATTATTTCCGCGATTTGATCGCGCGAGTAAGTTTGTATGATGTTTTTAGACTTGTGTGCATGGTTGGTTTAGAGCCCCGAGGGCTCGGGTGAGTTTCAGATAAGCTACAAAGTGAAATTGGACTTAGAAATATTGTTGTTGTGTTACAGTTCTGGTGCAGGCCTCTGATCTCCCATTTGTGAGGTCCGACACCGCATTTTCGACCTCTGATGGGTTCGCATTTGCGAGCAACTCAGCGCATTTGCGAAAAGTAGCTGGGTCATCTTATGTTCGCACTTGCAAAAAATACTTCGCATTTGCGAAGTGGGTTAGGAGGGGTACATGATTGCAATGTGATCATGTGGTAGCATTTGCAGAAAGTCAGAGTTCGCATTTGCGAACATTTCATTGCAAATGCGATGAAAGCAAAGATGTGAAATTTTCGCATTTGTGATAGATTCTTCGCATTTGCGGGGCTCGCATTTGCATACCCCAAATCACAAATGCGACATCTGCAACTGATCAAAATGAGACTTAGGCGGGATTTTTGCTCATTCTTCAAATCTTCAAAACAAGAAAACCCTAGAGGCGATTTTTCAAATAACCTTTCTTCCCCAAATCATTGGTAAATGATTCTAAACTAGTTTCTTTCAATCTTTCATTCCTAAAATTTAAACCTAAAATCTTGTGTTTTCATTGTGGAAATGGTGGGTTTTTAGGTAGAATTAGGGATTTTTGTAAAATGGGGATTTAGACCTCAAATTAAGGTCGAATTCCAAAACAAATTACATAACCGGGATTGGGGGTGAATGGGCATGCGGGGTTTGGTCCGAATTTCGGGTTTGGACCAAGCAGACCCAGAAGTTGACTTTTGTTGAATTTTTCAATAATGACCTAAACTGAATCCTTTACAATTATGGGTAGTTAATAAGGCTTAATTTCAATTGTTTGGTCGGTAATTTGCTAGATTCTATTGGTTCAGAGGCTTGTTTGAAAGGCAATGCCGTGGTTGAGCTTTGAGTGGACTTTTGGAGCGAGATAAGTGTTGTGTCTAATCTTTACTTGGGGAGTTAGGAATCCTCGGACTATGTATATTTGAATTTCATGTGAGAGGCGTATATGCAAGGTGACGAGTGTTTATGCGGTGCCAAATTATTTGTCTTCCCTATTTTCCCGTTTTTCCTTAATTATCTATTTCCTTGTCTTAATTGTTATATGCTGTAAATGTGTTTCAATGCTTAACTGCTACCTGGTAATCAATGTCTTCTACTGTTAATGATGTTAGATGTTTTCATAGTTTCATGATCTCCTAGTATTTTCGTAAGTTGGTTCATTTGCACCTTCTAGCTATGAATTTTTGGACTGGTCTCACTATGTAGTATTACTTATGTAGATTCTCATGTTGTACAAGGTTTCCTATTTGGTTCAGTTTGGTACTTATTGATCGTAAAGGATTCACGTGATTTGAATTGTAAATTTTATAGTGCACATTCAGTACTTGGTATGATATGGTGGGATAGGGTTGCACGCCGGAATAGGTGATATAAGGGTGGATTGATATGGTGGAATAAGGGTAAATTATGATACTGATATTGTGATATGGTGGTATCAGGTTGCGCGCCAAAACACACACACACACACACACACACACACACACACATATATATATATATATATACTCATTGTTGTTGATGTTGTTACGAGGGAAAAAAGGGAGGATTATGTGATGTACGGTGGGATCGGGTTGCGCCGCAACAACCTATGTGTTTCTATTTCCTTGAGTTGTGTTAGTATTATGGTATTTTATTTTGAATTATAAGGATTGGTAATTCTGAACGTCACTGGCTTATTTCCTGAAGTAGTATCTATTATTTTCAATTAACTGCCTTATTTTATTCTGTATTTTCTTTTCTGTCTTTATTATTACTGCGTACAAGTTGTAATGTGAGTAACCCGCCTTAGCCTCATCAGTGCTTCGTCGAGGTTAGGATCGATACCTATAGAGTACATGGGGTCGGTTGTACTCATACTACACTCCACACTTCTTGTGTTGATTTTGGCATTGGTCCCAGCTGATCAAGAGGCGTAGCAGCTCGGACTTGTTTAATGCAGACTCAGGGTAGATCTGTTGGCGTCCGTAGACCTTGAAGTCCCCTTCTATTTTCCCTTATATTTACTCTTTCGGTTTGTTCAAAATAGTTGCATTTCTTTCAGACTCTGTTTGTAGAAATTCATAAAAGCTTGTGAATTGTGACTCCAAATTCGGATTGTAGTAAATATTGTGAGCATTTATATTATTCCGCACTCAGTTTTATTTCATTTTCGCTTAATTGATTTTATTTACTGAATTGAATAAGAATTGGCTTAACGGTTCTCTAACGTTGGCTTGCCTAGCAATTGAAACATTAAGCGTCATCACGGTCCATAAGGTGGGAATTCCGGGTCGTGACAGACACATTAGTTTCGTTGGGTTTGTATGAATTTTTAGAAGAATAATTAAATTCTTGAAGAATATAGAGTCCTGAAAATGTTGGGTATTTGGGGTGGGGAGGGGGAGGGGGAGGGGAGAGTACAAGAAACACAAACTTGGGGGAAGTGGATGAGCAGAGTAGCATAAAAAATTATTTTCTTAAAATATATTTTCTACTCTCTAACCAAATACTAGAAAAAAGTTTTACCGGAAAAGGTTTTTCACCCACAAACCACACAAAATCACTCATTTTCTATGAAAGCATTTTGTAGAAAAACATTTTCCATGAACAATATTTTCCTTCGTGCCAAAAACACCCATATGACTGTCAGCTATGATTTATAGGATCAAACTTAAACATCCAAAAAATAAAAAATAAAAAACGGCCATGTTCACACACTTAATTATGGATTACATGTCATAGAAAATGCTTCTCAACCATACCTAATTACACAAAAGAGAAAACGCTTCTCTCTGATGTATGTGCCACCCCTCAATTGCAGCTACTGAGATAACAGATCTGACAGTAACAATCTTGTTCACTGGAGAAAATGTTTCATTATGATCAAGATCTTCTTATTGGTTATACCCACTGGCCACCAACCTAGCCTTATACGTCTCAATATCACCATTAGATTTGTATTTGACTTTAAAGGCCCACTTGCAGCCAATTAAAACTTTACCTTTAGGCAAGGGCACTACTTCCCAGGTGTGATTATCCTCAAGGGCTTGAATATCAGCCTTCATTGCTTCTACCCATCTTGCATCTTTAGAAGTTGATAAGTAGGGATTTTAACCTATTATTTGCTCTCTTTTACTTTTGTTTTATGCAAAAAATGCTTGAAGGTATTCCCGAAAACTAATGAAATATGCTAGCTTGCAGGAATTGATCAAAATCAGCCAAATGAGCTATAATCAACTCACAAAGGAGTCAAAGGTTGAACAAAAACCAAGACTGGGAAAAGAAATTTGAAGCGCGGACCGCAAAAATATTGTGCGGCTGCGAAAGCCATGCTGCGACCGCGATCATAATTATGCGGTCCGCATAAGGGATTCATAGAGTGTGATTTTTGGGCTAAACGGTGAGCGCGGACTGCACCAGAAATGTTCGATCGCGAAAGTCCTTGTGCGGCCGCCAATGAAATTACACAGACCGCGATGACTGAGATTTAGAGACTTGACAACTTGAGCAAAAGAGAGAAGTGCGGACGACACCAGATTTGTGCGGACGCGGAAGGCCCTTGTGCGACCGCGATCGAAATTATGGGGTCCGCAAGATCAAGAATCAGAGAGTTCATTTCAAGCCAAACTCAAGCAAGTGCGGACCGCATCACTTTTATGTGGTCGCATAATGGAGCGCGGTCGTACATGGAATTACGCGGTCCGTGAAAGCTCTGCTTAACCCAGATCCAAAAGAGAAGGACGCGGACCGCATCAGAATTATGCGGCCGCGAAAGCAAGAGTGCGACCACACTCAGAATTATGCAACCGCACAACCTCCACAGGGGCATTTTTGTTAGATATTTTCAGCTTAGTATAAATAGAACTTTTTGTCATTTTTAGGTTATGTTATATATTGTATGAGCACGCGAGACGGATGGGTTTTATGTTTTGGGAAATTTTTACTAAATTCACTTCTTAACATTAGATTTTCATTCCTTAATTTCATATTATGGATTTTATCTTCATTTCATCTTTAATTTATGTTACTTTCATGAGTAGCTAAACCCATAACTATGGTTGTGGCCCAACCCTAGTATGAGTATTTAATGGGTGTTTGATTTTAGGGCTTGAATGTGAATGGGTTTGTGATATTTAGCCTAGTTATTGCTAGAAATATAGAATTAATGGTTGCAAACATTGATTCATGCCTTTATGACTTAGTCTCTATTTGAGAAAGAGGGACTAAGTCTAGGAAAACTAGGCTAACAAGGAATTGGGGTGAACTCAAGAAATTGATAGCCCTAATTAAAGGGTTAAACCTAGTGATATTAATGCCCGACTTGAGCTAATATCACTTGATTTGCATGAATACCCATTTGGACTTGAGAAAGCCAAATGTGATGACCCAAAAGGGTCATCTCGTATATTCTATCTAATTTTGTGTTCCGAGGTCGTGAAAACCTCCTTCTATCTCACCTCGATTTGTACGCACAGCCCGGGCCCGTGATTTGACGGTCCCAGGGGGTCCGTAGGAAAATATAGGACTTTGGCGTATGCGCGGAATCAAATTCCGAAGTCTCAAGTCCGAGAAATGAATTTTTAAAGAAATTTATTTTTTGAAAAATATAAAGGTTTTTCAAAATGAAATTCGAGGTGAAACCTATGATATCGGGCCCGTATTATGATTCTGAAGCCCGATACATGTTTGATATGATTTATATGTTTTATTTGTGAAATTTGGTAAGAAACGGACTTAGTTTGATGTGATTCGGACCTTAAATGCAAAACATAATGTTTATAGAAGTTTTGAATAATTTTCATGGAATTTTAGTTTAATTCATCGTTTTAGTGTTGTTTTATGTGGTTTGAAGCATCAAGCGAGTCCGTGTTAGGTAATATGACTTGTGTGTTGTTTTGGACGGGGTCTCGGGGGCCTCGGGTACGTTTAGGATGCTCATCGAGTGTTATTAGCACTTGGGAGACTGCTGAACCATTGCTGGTTCTGGTGTCTCTCACCTGCGATGAACCTTCCGTAGGTGCGGACACGCAGGTGCGGCGAGGAGCTCGCATGTGTTGAACTTAGCCCAAACCCCCAATCCTCGCAGGTGCGGTTAGTTTTCCGCAGATGCGGAGCCGTGGGTGTGGCCATTTAACCACAGGTGCGACCCCAGGATTTTTAGTGGGTTTTCACACCTACGATGGTAATTCCGCAGGTGCGGTTCTAGGCGCACAAGTGCGGAATTGCTGGGCAATTATATCAGATCTGAGGGTTTATGTTATTTTCACCATTTTCGAATTGGAGAGCTCACGAGAGGCGATTTTTGGAGGCTTTTGCACCTAGGTAACTTGGGTAAGTGATTTCTATCCATTATAGAACAATTTCCACGATTCCAATCTTAAATCCAACCTTTAAATTCAAAAAGTTTGGGTAGAAATGGGATAAACTTCATAGAACAAATTATTGTGTTTTGATTGGCTTTTCGACCTCCGATTTGAGAGATTTTCATATGTTTAGACTTGTGAGTGAATGGGTGTCCGAAAAATATGATTTTTACCCGATTCCGATACGTGGGCCCAGGGAACCCTTTGGGCGAATTTCCTAATTACGCGTATTAGCTTCGGACTTATTAATTATTTTGTTTCCTTGTGATGATATTTACTCTATGCAATCGAATTGTCTAGACTTGGGCCACCCGGAGTTGGGTACTCGTGGCAAGAGCATGGTATTGAGTTGATTAGCCTAGTCAAGGTAAGTATCTTGCCTAACCTTATGTAGGGGAACTACCTCTTAGGATCGAGTCTTTTATGTTGATTGTAGTTCGCGTGCGCGAGGTGACGAGTGTGTACACGAACTTATTTGCAGAAAAATTTCCCTTTAGGGATTTTTTGGGTCCTTATGTTCCCCGTATATGAATTGAACTTGTTATATCTGAATTTCCTGATTTCTAGTCTCATTTCCTCCTGTTCAAGTTAGAAGTACTTGCCTAGCATTCCTTTTTTCTTATATGATCTTAATTGACTTAAATGAAGACTTTGTTTTTCTATCGTTATGCTATGTCTTCCTTCATATGCTGCCTATTTACTGAGCATTGTTCAAAATGAGTTTATTCGGTGAAGCTACTTGTCTAAGTGAGATTGGTTATAGCTGATTCCCTTGCCAGGATGATTTTCTTTCTTAGTTGCGAACTTGAATGTATAGAAACATTGTTATATTTGTCTTGTCTTCTTCCTAATTTTGCGTATTAGCTTCGGACTTATTAATTATTTTGTTTCCTTGTGATGATATTTACTCTATGCAATCGAATTGTCTAGATTTGGGCAACCTGGAGTTGGGTACTTGTGGCAAGAGCATGGTATTGAGTTGATTAGCGCAGTCAAGGTAAGTATCTTGCCTAACTTTGTGTTGGGGAACTACCCCTTAGGATTGAGTCTTCTATGTTGATTGTAGTTTGCGTACACGAGGTGACGAGTGTGTACTCGAGCTTATTTGCAGATAGATTGCCCTTTAGGGATTTTTTGGGTCCTTATGTTCCCCGTATATGAATTGAACTTGTTATATCTGAATTTCTTGATTTCTAGTCTCATCTCCTCCTGTTCAAGTTAGAAGTACTTGCCTAGCATTCATTGTTTCTTATATGATCTTAATTGACGTAAATGAAGACTTTGTTTTTCCTACCATTACGTTAGGTCTTCCTTCATATGCTGCCTATTTACTGAGCATTGTTCAAACTGAGTTTATTCGCTGAAGCTAATTTTCTAAGTTAGATTGGTTATAGTTGATTCCCTTGCCGGGATGATTTGGTTTCTTGGTTGCGAACTTGAATGTAGAATCGTTGATATATTTGTCTTGCCTTCCCCTTGTTATGTTGTTCTCTCTATGTGCTTGGCATTCCTCTCAGTGGCTACTTCTTATAAGCGAGTTTTTACAACTTTTTTTATTTAAGTCCTTGTATTGATTTGCTCATCGCACCTTGTATTCGACCTTTTTTTCTTTCGCTTTGGTTGTGGCGATATATTTGTTCTGTCTCATTCTGGTTGTTTTTCTCAGTGGATGCATCACATATTTAAATTGGGACTACGGACAGAGATCCGGGAGCTTTCCCCCTGTACTGCATCGCATATTTAAATTGGGACTACGGACAGAGATCCATGAGCTTTCCCCCTGTACTTCATCACATATTTAAATTGGGACTACGGACAGAGATCCGGGAGTTTTCCCCCTGTACTGCATCGCATATTTAAATTGGGACTACGGACAGAGATCCGGGAGTTTTCCCCCTGTACTGCATCACATAATTCAATTGGGACTACAGACAGAGATCCGGGAGCTTTCCCCTATACTGCAACGCATATTTAAATTGGGACTACAGACAGAGATTCGGGAGCTTTCCCTCTGTACTGCATTGCATGAAAATTTCTGAGTGGCAGGCTGAGTTCCGGTAGTTTTATGATTGAGGAGATTTGAATCGAAACATATAAATATATATATTGAAAAGTATAGCTGAAAAGTAATTATCTCCAAGAAATTTTATGTCTAAAGGACTTCTTTCGAAAGTATATTTTAAAAACATTTGTCTAGCAGAATGATGATATTTGAAAGATTAGTACTTGGGAAAATATATTTTGAACATCACGTATGTTGATGATATTTGAAAGAGCAGTACTTGGAAAAATATATTTTGAACATCACGTATTTTGATGATATTTGAAAGAGCAGTACTTGGGAAAATATATTTTGAACATCACGTGTTTTTGATGATATTTGAAAGAGCAGTACTTGAGAAATTATATTTCNAAGTGTATTTGAACACCCCGTATTTGAAGAGACTATGTTATAAAGATTTCTTGTTATAAAAATATATAAATATACATTCAGAGAAAGTATGTTTCAAAGAAGAAATTTCTCTATTCCGAAATGATTATATCTTTAAAATTTTCAAAATGAACTCACGATTTAAAGGTTTTCACTCGAAAGTTTGACCAGTTTTATTGAGTCAATGGCTAAGACCTGAAGTGAATAAATTGATGTAATGTTGAGTTGCTTGTGTTTTTGTTGGGTGTTAGTTTCCGTCATTTTGGATTGCATCCATTCCATTCTCTTTGTGTATTTCTATTATGCTGTCTGTTGATTGTGATTATTGAATTTTCTTCCGTATTATTAGATCGTATTGTTAATTACATTGAGAAATCTTTAAATAGATATTTTGGTTCGGTCATTTATACATCTTTCCTTTTTACTTATTAGACCGGTGGTGTCTTGACTATTCCTCGTCACTACTTCACCGAGGTTAGTCTTGATACTTACTGGCCACCACTGTGGTGTGCTCATACTACACTTCTGCACATTTTTTGTGTGCAACTTCAAGTTATTCTTGTTGGTAGCTGCGCAGATAGTTGCTGAGGAAACTCAAGGTAACCTGCTGCTGCGTTCGCAGGCTTCGGAGTCACCTTCCTGTTTTATTTCTATTCAATTGTACTTACTTATTCCTAGAAAGTTGTACTTAGATTTGATAGAAAGATTTTGTAGAGCTTATGACTTGTATTTACTGGGTTTTTGGAAATTGTAAACTTTGTCAAGAATTCTATTTCAAATGTTTTAAAAATCCTTTATTATTGTTGTTGTTCAGTGTAAATGTTAGGCTTACCTAGTCCCTAAGACTAGGTGCCATGAGGATACCCAACGGAGGGAAATTTGGGTCGTGACAAGTTGGTATCAGAGCTATAGATTCATAGGTACTACGAGTCATAAGCGGGTTTGGTAGACTCTTGCAGATCGGTACGGAGACGTCTATACTTATCTTCGAGAGGATACGGAACTATTAGGACAATTTCACTTTATTCATTCCTATCGTGGGAGTTCATTGATCTTGAAGTTTCAAATTTTCGGTCCATTCTCTCATCGACGGTAAGGATACGAGCGGCGGTTCCAGATGATGCTACCCCGAAACAAATGTCACAAGGGTCATAGACAGAAGCCAACAAGGAGCACGTGCCGCAGTGAAGATGCCTACCAGATCAGCCGTTGAGGAGTCGTTAGTAGACCTAGTTAGGGGACATGTACTGGGGGTTCATGTTGCTACCCCGGACTTCAGAGGACCGGAGCGCATTTTTGAGTACAATTGGTACATCGGCTCAGGAAGGGTTGATTCTAGTGCACCAGTTGTTTCATAGATCAGGGGAGGAGTTCAGACTCCCACTGTCTACACTCCAGAGCAGCGAGATCACATTGGTCAAATTCCAGTTATTATGGCAGCACGACATGTGGTTTCAGTTCAGCCCGTGGTTAGGACAACAACATTAGAGGCAGAGCACCTTGGGATTTAGAGGTATTGGAAGTACCACCCTTCTATTTTTCAGTGGATTGGCGGCGGGTAATGACCATGGTTTTCTAGAGAAGTGTCACCATATTCTTCGTACTTCAGGTATTGTGGAGACGAGCGGGATTGCTTCTGTCATGTCTCAAGTCTAGAGTAGTGGATTGATCAGTGGTGGCGGCATATTAGTTGGGTTATCCTGGCCGAGTTAGCTTTACTAGCATGGATTCAGTTTTTAGAGATGTTTTGAGAAAGGCCGCACCTCAATTATGTCGGGATGTACAGCGCACGGAGTTTTAGCAGTTGCGGCAGGGCGTTATTTCACCATTGGAGTATGCCGTTAGATTTAGTGAGTTGGCAAGATATACACCTCACTTGGTTGCTTCAAATAGAGAGTGAGTTCGTAGATTCATTGAGGGACTCAGGAACGGTAGAGAATCATGGGTCAACCAGTTCAGTTGCATTTCCAGCTTCGTATGGGAGCATTTCAGATAATCATGGGTCTCAGAGGATCCGTCGTATGTCTTCCACAGCCACATCGGCAGAGAGATTGTTTTCAGTATGGAGATATTAGCCACAGAGTGAGAGATTGTTCTAGGATTCAAGTGGGAGAGTTATAGCAGGGTGTTCAGGTGGATAGAAGGCGCCTAAGAGGGGGAGGCCCGACCCGTTGATGTGTTGCATATTGTTGGCTAGAGGCCACCGTGTCAGATATCATCACCCAGGTATGGCTTGATGTGCTAAAGTGGGGTACCATTGTATTTCACTATAGTCCTGTCGGTCAGGATGAGTTCCCATTATTCGTTGTCTCATTTATGAGCGAGTTTCATGTATTTCACTCTATTTTTGTGCTTGCTCCTCTTGGGAGATTCTATGAGTAGTAGCCGTGTCTATTATTTTTTTATTCATCCTTGCTAGTGGTGAAACTTGAAGTGAGTCAATGTCGTCCTTCATGATAAGCTTTATGTGATTCACCTGAGTATTTTGTTTTCGAGCTGTGACTTGATACTCCATTGAGGTGTGAGTAAGTGAGCGCTATGATTTTGTTAGCCAAGACGAATTAGCGGGAGATCTCTATTAGTATGATATATATTCGACATGTGTCGTAGAGTTGAGGGTGAGACCCTCGTGATTCCTTGTGATTTGATAAGTTTGGACCGGGCTGAGTACCGCGGTGGAATCTTTATCAGGATGGCATCCTTGTGATTTGTTCATATTCTTTGCTTCTCTCTTGTTATATTGCTTTGGGTAAGTCCATATCGATAGTGAGTTATGCCTATGGGCTGGTTTGATAGTACCTTTATATATGCTTCTATCTTTCCTACTCAGCCATTTTGTTATGTGCTTCTTTAGTTCTGTTTGCGGGATGTGTGCCCGGTGCTGTTAGCTGTGACTCGGTGATTCGGGTGTCTACTGATGAGGTCTTCGTGTTTATTGCATCATTATCAGTATTATGGGATTTGGAAACAGAGAGTTCTTCCTTATGTGGGACTAACTGCCAATATTGAGTTGATTTTGGGAAGTTGTGGTGATCAAAAGTGTTATTGAGCCTATGTGTGATGTGCTATGGTGTGTGGCCATGCCATATGGGCGTAGACCTGAGTTGATGTAGCTGGTTAAGGCTAATGCCGAACATGGATTTAGAATCGGGTCTTTTGGAAATGAGTAGGAGGTGAGGAATTGAGGTATGAGGCTTATCGATGATGATCAGAAGGCTATAATGCAGTTGTGATGGTGTCATCAGGCTTATGTAGGTTGGGGTGACATGGGATCACCCGCGGGTGTGTGTCGGAAAATGCGCAATCAGTGATTGGATGAGTTCAAAGTGAATCTTAGCACGTTCTAGGACGAAAGTTTGTTTAAGAAGGGGAGATTGTGATGACCCAAAAGGGTCATCCCGTATATACTATCTAATTCGGTGTTCTGAGGTGGTGAAAACCTCCTTCTATCTCACCTCAATTTGCGTGCGTAGCCCGGACGTGTATCTGGGAAGCCTTTATTAAAAAAACTGATAAAAATGATAATTTTGTATTAGAAATTTGAATAAAGTTGACTTCAATCGACGTTGGTAAACGGAACCGGACTCGTGATTTGACGGTCCCGGAGGGTCCGAAAGGAAATATGGGACTTGGGCGTATGCGCGGAATCGAATTCCGAGCTCCCAAGTCCGAGAAATGAATTTTTAACGAAAATTATTTTCTCAAAAATATATAAGTTTTTGAAAATGAAATTCGAGGTGAAACCTGTGACATCGGGCCCGTATTATGATTCTGAAGCCCGGTACAGGTTCGATATGCTTTATATGTGTTATATGTGAAATTTGGTAAGAAACAGACTTAGTTTGATTTGATTCGGACCTTAAATGCAAAACTTAATGTTTATAGAAGTTTTGAAGAATTTTCATGGACTTTTAGTTCAATTCATCGTTTTAGTGTTGTTTTATGTGGTTTGAAGCCTCGAGCGACTCCATGTTAGGTTATATGACTTGAGTGCGTGGTTGGACGGTGTCTCGAGGGCCTCGAGTACGTTTAGAATGCTCATCGGGTGTTATTAGCACTTGGGAGGCAGCTGAACCATTGCTTGTTCTGGTGTCTCGCACCTGCGATGGACCTTCCGCAGGTGCAGACACACAGGTGTGGCGAGGAGCTCGCAGGTGCGGAACTTAGCCCAAACCCCCAATCCTCGCAGGTGCAGTTAGTTTTCCGCAGATGCGGAGCCGTGGGTGCGGCCATTTGACCGCAGGTGCGACCCCAGGCTTTTTAGTGTGTTTTCGCACCTGCGATGGTAATTCCGCAGGTGCGAGACCGTAGGTGCGGACCCATGGGCGCAGGTGCGGAATTGCTGGGCAATTATATCAGATCCAAGGGTTTATGTTATTTTCACCATTTTCAAATTGGAGAGCTCGAGAGAGGCGATTTTTGGAGGGTTTTGCACCTGGGTAACTTGGGTAAGTGATTTCTATCCATTATAAACAAATTTCCATGATTCCAATCCTAAATCCTATCTTTAAATTCGAAAATTTTGGGTGGAAAATGGGATACACTTCATAGACCAAATTATTGAGTTTTGATTGGGTTTTTGACCTGCGATTTGAGAAATTTTCATATGTTTAGACTCGTGAGTGAATGGGTGTCCCGAAAATATGATTTTTACCCGATTCCGAGATGTGAGCCCGGGGAACCTTTTGGGAGAATTTCCTAATTTCGCATATTAGCTTCAGACTTATTAATTATTTTGTTTCCTTGTGATGATATTTACTCTATGCAATCGAATTGTCTAGATTTTGGCCACCCGGAGTTGGGTACTCGTGGCAAGAGCATGGTATTGAGTTGACTAGCGCAGTCAAGGTAAGTATCTTGCCTAACCTTGTGTGGGGGGAACTGCCCCTTAGGATTGAGTCTTCTATGCTGATTGTAGTCCGCGTACGCGGGGTGACGAGTGTTTACTCGAACTTATTTTCAGATAGATTGCCCTTTAGGGATTTTTGGGTCCTTATGTTCCCCGTATATGAATTGAACTTGTTATATATGAATTTCCTGATTTCTAGTCTCATCTCCTCCTGTTCAAGTTAGAAGTACTTGCCTAGCATTCCTTGTTTCTTATGTGATCTTAATTGACTTAAATGAAGACTTTGTTTTTCCTACCGTTATGCTATGTCTTCCTTCATATGCTGCCTATTTACTCAGTATTGTTCAAACTGAGTTTATTCATTGAAGCTAATTGTCTAAGTGAGATTGGTTATAGTTGATTCCCTTGTCGGGATGATTTGGTTTCTTGGTTGCAAACTTGAATGTATAGAATTGTTGTTATATTTATCTTGTCTTCCCCTCGTTATGTTGTTCTCTCTTTGTGCTTGGCATTCCTTTCAGTGGCTACTTCTTATGAGCGAGTTGTTACCACTTTTGTGATTTAAGTCCTGTTTTGATTTGCTCATCGCACCTTGTATTCGACCTTGTTTACTTTCGCGCCGGTTGTGGAAATATATATTGGTTTTGTCTCATTCCTGTTGTTTTTCTCTGTGGCTGCATCACATATTTTAATTGGGACTACGGACAAAGATCCGGGAGCTTTCCCCCTGTACTACATCGCATATTTAAATTGGGACTACGGACAGAGATCCGGGAGCTTTCCCCCTGTATTTCATCACATATTTAAATCGGGACTACAGACAGAGATCCGGGATATTCCCCCTGTACTGCATCGCATATTTAAATTGGGACTACGGAAAGATTTCCAGGAGCTTTCCCATTGTAATGCATCACATATTTAAATTGGGACTATAGACATAGATCCGGGAGCTTTCCCCCTGTACTGCATCGCATATTTAAATTGGGACTACGGACAGAGATCCGGGAGCTTTTCCCCTGTACTGCATTGCATGGCAAATTCTGAGTGGCGGACTGATTTCTAGTAGTTTTATGATTGAGTAGATTTGAATCGAAAGCTATAAAAAAAAATATATATATATATATATATATATATATATATATTGAAAAGTATAGCTGAAAGGCAATTATCTCAAGGAAAAGTTATGTCTAAAGGACTTCTTTTCGAAAGTATATTTGAAAACATTTGTCTTGCGGAATGATGATATTTTAAAGAGCAGTACTTGGTAAAATATATGTTGAACATCACGTATTTTGATGATATTTGAAAGAACAGTACTTGGAAAAATATATTTTGAACATCACGTATTTTGAAGATATTTAAAAAAGCAGTACTTGGAAAAATATATTTTGAACATCACGTGTTTTGATGATATTTGAAAGAGCAGTACTTGGAAAAATATATTTGGAACATCACGTATTTTGATTATACTTGAAATAGCAGTATTTGGGAAAGTGTATTTGAACACCCCGTATTTGAAGAGACTCTGTTATAAAGATTTCTCGTTATAAAAATATATAAATATACATTAAGAGAAAGTATGTTTCAAAGAAGAAATTTCTCAATTCCGAAATGATTATATCTTTAAAGTTTTTAAAATGAAGTTACGATTTAAATGTTTTCACTCGAAAGTTTGACCAGTTTTATTGAGTCATTGGCTAAGTCCTGACGTGAATAAATTGATGTAATGCTGAGTTGCTTGTGTTTTTGTTGGGTTGTAGTTTTTGCCATTTGGATTGTATCCTTTCCATTCTCTTTGCGTATTTCTATTATGTTGTCCGTTGATCATGATTATTGAGTTTTCTTCCGTATTATTCGATAGTACCGTTAATTACATTGAGAAATCTTTAGATAGATATTTTGGTTCGGTCATTTATACATCTTTCATTTTTACTTATTAGACCGGTGGTGTCTTGACCAGTCCTCATCACTACTTCACCGAGGTTAGTCTTGATACTTACTGGGCACCGTTGTGGTGTGCTCATACTACACTTCTGCACATTTTTGTGTGCAGCTTCAGGTTATTGTTGTTGGTAGCTGCGCAGATTGTTGCTAAGGAGACTCAAGGTAACCTGCTGCTGCGTTCGCAGGCATCGGAGTCACCTTCCTATTTTATTTCTATTCAACTATACTTACTTATTCCTAGACATTTGTACTTAGATTTGATAGAAAGATTTCGTAGAGCTTATGACTTGTATTTACCGGGTTTTGGGAAATTCTAAACTTTGTCAAGAATTCTATTTCAAAAGTTTTAAAAAATCCTTTATTGGTGTTGTTTTTCAGTGTAAATGTTAGGCTTACCTAGTCCCTGAGATTAGGTGCCATCACGATACCCAACGGAGGAGAAATTTGGGTCGTGACACCAAATTGGGCAATATCACTCAAACTACCGAGAGGCATAGAGTGAGTACCCGGGTGTGATAGCTATATTACAAACCCAACTAATCAAGCTTGTCCTAGAACTTTGCTACCTGTTAGATATTCACCTAGGTAGAAGTCACTACCCTAGTCTCTTTAAACACTTGAAAAAAACATCAACAGAAATATTGTCCTTAGTTTAAATTATTGCAATCATTAGAGTAAAGTTAGAAGTAGAAATCAAACCAAAACTAGTGGAAGTGTAATTACACTCAAAACCCGCATTTATCTTAGATATAAACCTAATTCCAAACAATTAACTCCATGTGGATTCGATCCCGACCTAGTTTGGTTAAAACTGCATCGACCACCCTCGTTACTCAATAGTAGTGTAGCCTTAGACCCGATCAATTTTTGGCGTCGTTGCCGGGGAGTTAGACGGTCTTAGCTATACATCTAAGTATTTATGTTTTTTTATTTTTATTTTCTTCCATTTTTTCTAATTTTGTGTGTCAATTGCTTTTAGGTACCAAATGTCTCTTAACTGCGAGGCCCTCGGAAACATTCCTTTGGAGGAGGAGGTAGATGACGAACAAGTGGATGAGGTTCATCTTGAGCCTCAAGTACAAAGGAGAGGCCGACTGCCTCACGACAATGTGCCACCCCCCCCCCCCCCCCCCCCCACCCCAACCAAAGGCACCACACCGGGTGTTGCCCAATGAAGGCTATGCAAGTGCAATAATCCCTCCCCGGATTAGGGCGGGCAACTTTCAGATAGCCAATGTCATGCTTACACTATTGGAACTGAGGGGTTTCTTCACTGGAGCTCCACATCAAAATGCCTATAAGCATCTCAAAGTTTTTGTTGACACGTGCTGGGGAAGCAAGTAAACAAATGTATCTGAGAACACATTGAGGTTAAGGCTTTTCCCATTTTCTCTAAGAGGGAAGGCGTTAGATTGGCTAAAGAGGTTACCCAACCATTCCATTCACACTTGGGATGAGTTGGCCGAGAAGCTCATAGCAAATTTATTTTCTCCAGGACATATGGCAATATTGAGAGATGAGATCCTAGCTTTAAAACAAGAGCCAAATGAACCGTTACATGAGATTTGGGAGAGGTACCGCAGAATTGTCAAAGAATGCCCCAACAAGAATATGACCGAGGCAATGATCCATCAGACCTTTTATAGGGGGATTAACACAACTAACTAGTGTGTGGTGAATCAACTTGCCGGGGGTGACTTCATGAACACGTCGTACTCTGAAGCATGTGAAATATTAGATGAGATGGCGGATACCTCTTCGGCTTGGCAAAGTAGAGCCAACGTTCCTCACGGTGACCCTAATGTTATCCACCTTCACAAGGAACTTCATGATCAAGGGAAATCCATAGCGGAGTTGAAAACCACCATGAATCAGTTGGCCAAGGCTCAGCTTCAACAGGTTCATGCGCCAAAACTAGTAAATGCCATGGAAGGAGTAAACATGATGGTCAACAAGAGAAGACAATGGGGTCAACAAGTTCAAAACAATCTGGATCAATTTGAGCAAAGTGGTAGTGGGTACAATCAAGATGCTTCATATGATAATCAAAGTGAAGAGGTTCAATATGTCAATAATTACCAAGGTCAATATGGGCAATGCTCCAAATCAACAAAATTGGAGATCACAAGGCAACCAAGGAAACTAGGGCAACCAAAGTCAACAAGGTAATTGGAACAGTGGCAACAACAACAATCAAAGCAATTGCAAGAGCAACAACAATCAAAATTGGGGTAATCAAGGAAGTCAAGGCAATTGGGGAGGAAATAACCAAAATAATTGGGGTGGCAACCATCAAAATAATTGGAGAGGAAATAGCAATCAAGGGGGTTGGAAAAACAATAATCAAGGAAATCGGGGGTCGGTATTTCAAAGGACCCCAATGTATCAACAAACCAATAACCCACCTCTATATCCATCACAAGGTCCTAGTTCTTCCAACAATGAGATGGGACGGATAGAAAACATGTTCAAGCAAATAATGGAGAAAAATAACGACTCTGATGCCCAATTGGCCATCCACAACACTTCTATCCGCAACTTGGAAGTTCAGCTTGACAAAATCTCTCAAGCTTTGGGTACTCTCACTAAGGGGGCACTACCAAGTGATATGATGGTAAATCGGAAGGGTGGGGACAATACATGGCATGCTATGGTGGGGACAATACATGGCATGCTATGGTGGTGACTACAAGAAGTGGGGGAGGTGGAATTGATAGTACCTCAAACTCAAGAAAGAATGTGAATGATGATGATGATCCAAGAAATGATGTTCAAGTAAATTATGAAGTGAGCATAGATATTGATGACAACATGGAGGAAACACAAGAGGATGTGAACCCGTCTAGGGAACATGTGATAGACATACCACATCTGGTAGTGCCCAAAGCCAAGGATCATTTGACAAGGCCTCCTCCACCATATCCTCAAAGGCTCACAAATAAAAATAATGACAATCAATTCAAGAAATTCATTGATATGATGAAAAGTTTGTCCATAAATGTTCCATTGGTTGAAGCCCTAGAACAAATACCGGGATATGCCAAGTTCATGAAACACTTGGTAACAAAGAAGAGATCAATGAACTGTGAAATGATAAAAATGACACATCAAGTGAGTGCCATTGTGCATTCCATGGCTAAAAAGCTAGAAGACCCCGATGCCTTTACAATCCCATGCACTATTGGAAATGCCTATTTCTCCAAAGCTCTATGTGACTTGGGGGCAAGCATTAACTTGATGCCCTATTCTTTGTTCAAAACATTAGGGATTGGGAAACCAAGACCCATATCCATAAGGTTCCAAATTGCGGACCGGACAATGAAGAGGCTATTTGGGATAATTGATGATGTGCTAGTTCAAGTCGACAAGTTCATACTTCATGCAGATTTTGTGATACTTGAATGTGAGGTTGACTATGAGGTGCCAATCATATTGGGGAGACCTTTACTAGCTATAGGGAAGGTCGTACTTTATGTGGAAGCTGGGTAGATCACCTTCCGGGTGCACGATGAATAAGTTGTATTCCATGTTTGCAAGTTAATGAGGCAGCCTAATAGCAACGAAGTGTGTTCGTTCGTGGATCTTGTGACCAAAGTAATTGTTGATGATACAAGTGTTGTGATTAATGTTGAATACCCAATTGAAGTTGTGTTGTTGAATCATGATGAGGATGAGAAAGAAGTCTTGGTATAATGTTTCAATGCTTTGCAAGGGATGCGGTTATATACATATGGGCCCCGAAAACTTTCCTTAGACCCTGAGAACCAGAAGACTCCACGAAAAAAGCCCTCAATCGAGGAGCCTCCCACATTGTAGTTGAAGACCTTGACTTCACACATCAGGTATGAGTTCTTAGGCCCTTGTTCCACATTACATGTTATTCTTTCCTCGTGCTTAACTAACGTGCAGGTAGATTCCACCCTTGCAGTGCTCCAAAGAAAGAAGAAAGAAATAGGTTGGACATTGGCGAATATTCGGGGTATAAGCCCCGCCTTTTGAATGCACAAAATCATATTGGAGTAGTATTCCAAACCCTCCGTGGAACATCAAAGAAGATTGAATGAGGAAATGCAAAAGGTAGTCAAGAAAGAGATCATCAAGTGGTTGGATGCAGGGGTTGTCTACCCCATTTCTGATAGCTCATGGACTTCGCCGTTACAATGTGTCCCAAATAAGGGGGGCATGACTATGATCACAAATGATAAATATGAATTGATCCCCACAAAGTGACTCAGAAAGACCATTTTCAGCTTCTATTTCTTGATCAAATGTTGGATAGGCTCGCCGGACGTGCTTATTTTTGCTTCTTGGATGGGTATTCCGGATATAACCTGATTCTTATTGCACCTGAAGACCAAGAGAAACCACCTTCACTTGTCTGTATGGCACATTTGCATTCTCAAGGATTCCGTTTGGTTTATGTAATGCACCAGCTACTTTTCAGCGGTGTATGATGGCAATATTCACGAATATGGTGGAGGACTTCCTCGAGGTTTACATGGATGATTTCTCTGTTGTGGGGGATTATTTTGAAGAGTGTTTCGATAATCTTGATAAGGTATTGGCACGTTTTGAGGAGACCAACTTGGTGCTTAATTGGGAGAAGTGCCACTTTATGGTCGAGGAGGGCATTGTCCTCTGCCATAAGATCTCCAAGAATGTTATTGAAGTGGATAAAACAAAAATTGAAGTGATATCAAAAATCCCTCCTCCTACTTCCGTCAAAGGAGTGAGGAGCTTTCTAGGTCACGCGGGGTTTTACCGTCGGTTCATCAAGGATTTATCAAAAGTGGTGAACCCCTTGTGCAAGTTGTTGGAAAAAGAAGCCAAATTTGTGTTCAATGATGATTGCATCAAGACATTTGAGCTACTCAAGTATATTTTGACTACCACTCCCATTATTACCGCACCGAATTGGAGCTTACCATTTGAGCACATATGCGATGCTAGCGACATAGCTGTAGGAGCAGTATTGGGGAGAGGAATCAACAAGATATTCCATCCGGTCTACTATGCAAGTAAGACCTTGAACGATGCCCAAGTCAACTATACAGTGATCGAGAAAGAACTCTTAGCCATTGTCATTTCTATGGAAAAGTTTCGCCCGTACCTCATGGGTACCAAGGTTATTGTGCACACCGATAACGTGGCACTTTGTTATTTGATGAGTAAAAACGACTCTAAGGCTAGGTTGATGTGGTGGGTACTTCTTGTACAAGAATTTGATCTTTAAATTATAGATCTCAAGGGGAGTGAGAGTCAAGTGGCGGACCACTTGTCTCGGTTGGAAGAGGACGGGAGGCCCCATGATGACCTTGAGATCACTAATTCTTTTCCGGATGAATAACTCCTTTCCATTTCTTTGACCGGGATACCTTGGATTGCCGATGTGGCCAACTATATTGTAAGCAGCATTGTCCCGAATGAGTTCTCTTCAAACAAAAGGAAGAAGCTCAAACGGAACTGCTAGGATTATTATTCCGACGGGCCATATCTTTTTAAAATTTGCACTTATGGTGTTATCCGGAGATGTGTTCCAGGAGAAGATCAATTGGGTATTCTTGAAGCTTGCCATTCCTCGCCCTATGGTGGTCACCATGTTGGGGTGAGAACTGCTACAAAGGTCCTAAGCTGTGGATTCTATTGGCCTACCTTGTACAAAGACGCTAGCAAGCTCGTTAGGCGTTGTGATGATTTCCAAAGAGCCGGTGGGATCCCCAAGAAAAATGAGATGCCTCTCACCACCATCCTCGAGATTGATATTTTGATGTGTGGGGCATTGACATTATGGGTCCGTTTGTGAGTTTATGTGGGAACACCTATATTCTTGTTGTTGTGTATTACATTTACAAATGGGTTGAAGCTATGGCTTTTCCCAACAATGAATCACTGAGTGTGGTGGATTTCTTGAAGAAAAACATATTCACAAGGTTCGGCACCCCAAGGGCCATCATTAGTGATGGGGGTTCACATTTTTGAAACAAAGCCTTTGAAACTTTACTTTCCAAGTATTGTGTCACTCACAAGGTGTCAACCCCCTATCACCCCCAGGCAAATGGACAGATTGAAGTCTCCAACTTAGAGATCAAGATAATTCTATCCAAGACTATCAATGCAAACCGGACCAATTGGTCAAGGAAACTTGACGATGCTCTATGGGCCTATAGAATAGCGTACAAGACTCCAATTAGTATGTCTCCGTATCGGTTGGTGTTTGGGAAAGCATGCCACCTCCCGGTGGAATTAGATCACAAGGCCATGTGGGCATTAAAGAAATTGAACCTTGAGTGGGATGTAGTTACCAATCTTTGGGTGGAGCAGTTGAATGAACTTGATGAGTTCCAGTTCCATGCTTACTCCAGCTCGTCCTTGTATAAGGATAGAATGAAGTACCTACATGATAAGTATATCCAGAACAAAGAATTCAAAGAAGGTGACCTTGTTCTTCTATTCAACTCTTGGTTACAGATATTTTCGAGAAAGCTTAAATCAAAGTGGAGTAGTCCTTTTGAATTGGTACATGTGACTCCTTTTGGTGCTCTTTTGAAAAACAAGAATGGTGAGATCTTTAGAGTCATTGGGCACCGGGTGTAGAACTACCTTGGTAAGGTTGATGATGGCCACAGTGTGGCATTACTCCATTTCAAATGAATGATGGTGACATCATTGTGACGCAACATTAAATCATGCGCTTCTTGGGAGGAAACCCATGTGTTTTTATTTCTTTTGATTTTCTTTTTAGATTAGGAATTGTTTTGGACTAATTGGTTGTGAAGCGTATTCAGGAAATGGTTGTGCAGTGCAACAAATTGACAAGGAAAAATTTGGCTAAGTGGTGAAATTTAACGGACCGCACAAGCACTTCGTGGCCGCATAATTCTGTGTGTGGTCGTGCAGCTGGAAGATGGAAAATTCCAACTCTCTGAAGCTTGGCCTAACAAAATCCTTAAAGAGTTTGCGGGCGCAGTCAAAATTTCGCGGACCACACAAATTATGTAGCCGCAGCCATTCTTATGCTGATCGCGCCATTGCTTCAACCGCTGAGTGAGAAAAAGGTAAATGTTGCGGACTGCACAAAAATTGTGCGACTGCACTCAGGTAAGTCTGTGGGTCACTGGGGTTAGAGTATAAATAGGACTTTTTGAAACTATTCACACTTTATACGCTCTGACCTCTCAAGCTAGCCTAAAGCACAGTGCACTCTTCCTTGTTTTCAATCTCATATTTTACTCATCAAGTGTTGATTTCATACTACATTTCACTACTGGTATGTTGATTTCAATGAATTAATTTCATCATTTTCTTTTCTCTTTGTTTTAGTTTTCTTTTTATCTAGGGTTAGGTTCATGCCAAATATGTCAAATTGATGCTTACTTCTTGCTTAGAAACACATATGTACTGTTTGAATGCATAATGAGGGCTGGGTTAGTAATTTTATTGTTTAATTGCCACAAATAATGCCTAATTAGTAAAAACCCTACTATTAGTTATACAACAGTTCCACCCAGATTTGAATTTCGTGGCCGCGCACATTTTTTTGCTGTCCGCGCTAGGGTATGCAGCCGTATACAAAATTACGCGGTCCGCGATAGCCTAGATTGAAGGCACTTATGAATGCTAAGATTTTTCGTCCGCACTCAATTTGTGCAGTTCGGGATTTGTTTTCGCGGCTGCACCCAATTTTGTGCGGTCTGCACAATTGAACTTCAGAGGCCCAACAAAGTGCTTATGCTGCCGCACTCTAAATTGAGCGGTCCGCGGTGGGTGTTAAGCGTTCGCACTCAATTTTGTGCGGTCCACAATTGTTTAACATCAGAGAAGCAGTAGTCTGAACCTGGTATCGTTACAGCCGCACTCACTTTTGTGCGGTCCCCGATGAGCATTATGCGGCCACACTTATTTTTGTGCGGTCCGCAATGAGCAGTCCACCGCCGAACTCACTTTTGTGCGGTCCGTGCGGCCCTGTTCAGATAAGCACTGTCTTTATTTTTACCATATGTTGAACCCAAATTCTAACTGACTTTCACTACTTGTATGTGCATACAATGGTGCGTTCACGTGGTCGAGGTGACACTTCCAAAGGGAGGGCAGAATCCTCCCGAGGCCGAGGTCCAAGAAAACCTAGCATGCCATTATCAGTCTAGAAAGTCTTGGGCAAGAAGACTACCCTTACTAGACCTCCTCCAGACTCCTCGGACACTAGTGAATACCTCCCATCCCGGGTGACTTCTGAGGGGGATCTTGTGCAGGCACAACCGGGGGAACAATCACAATAATTCCCCGGTCGACTCCACCTAGTCAATGCGATCGCGAAAGCCATCATGCGGCCGCGATCAGAATTACGCGTTGCGCATAAGGGAGATTAAGAGAGTGTGATTTTTGGGCTAAACTATGAGCGCGGACCACACCAGAAATATGCGCCCGCGAAAGTCCATGTGCGGCCGCCAATGAAAATACGCGGACCGCGATGACTGAGATTCAGAGACTTGACAACTTGAGCAAAGAGAGAAAAGTGCGGACCGCACCAGATTTGGGCGGCCGTAGAATTGCCTTATGTGACTGTGATCAAAATAATGGGGTCCACAAGATGAAGAATCAGAGAGTTAATTTCAATCCAAACTCAAGCAAGTGTGGACCGCATCACTTTTATGCGGCCGCATAATCTGGACCATGGTCGCACTTGGAATTATGCGGTCCACGAAAGCTCACCTTAACCTAGATCCAAAAGAGAAGGATGCGGACCGCATCAGAATTATGTGGCCGTGAAAGCAAGAGTGCGGCCGCACTTAGAATTATGCGGCCGCACAACCTTCGAAGGGGCATTTTTGTCAGATATTTTCAGCTTAGTATAAATAGAACTTTTTATCATTTTTAGGTTATGTTATGTATTGTATGAGCACGTGAGACGGCTGGGTTTTCTGTTTTGGGAAATTTTATACTAGATTCACTTCTTAAAATTAGATTTTCATTCCTTAATTTCATATTATGGATTTTATCTTCATTTCATCTTTAATTTCTATTATTTCCACGAGTAGCTAAACCCATAGCTATGGTTGTGGCCCAATCCTTGTGTGGGTATTTAATAGGTATTTGATTTTAGGGCTTGAATGTGATTGGGTTAGTGATATTTAGCCTAGTTCTTGTAGAACTATAGAATTAATGGTTGCAAACATCGATTCATGCCTTATGACTTAGTATCTACTTGAGAAAGAGGGACTAAGTCTAGGAAAACTAGTCTAACAAGTAATTGGGGTGAACTCAAGAAATTGATAGCCCCAATTAAAGGGTTAAACCTAGAGATAGTAATATATGACTTGAACTAATACCACTACATTTGCATGAATACCCATTTGGACTTGAGAAATCCAAATTGGACAAAATCACTCAAATTACCGAGAGGTATAGAGTGAGTACCCGGGTGTGATAGCTATATTATAATCCCAACTAATCAAGTTGTTACACCCCACATTTTCGTATGTGAGAGTACGTCGTAAGTCAATTGATGTAAGCTCAGAAATAAGATTATATTTGGAAGCATATAAAATAATATAATCATGTTACCTTGGATTTTTCAAATATTTAAGACTATGAATAACGAGTACCAAGAGGGTTGGATATCTTAGAAGATAAACCAACTGAAGAATATAAGTTTCGTCGAAAATCGACAAGTTTGGAATGTTGTAACATGTACATTAGGGTGAGACTATGGTTCTTAACATGATAATGAGATTATTCTATGAGTTATTTTTATCGTATGATATTCGTGGGCTACGTTTGGAAGTCAAGCAAGTTGCGGAACAAAAGTTGGTAAAGGTCTTCACAAGTTACATTCATAAATTTGTTGAAACTTAGGTCAAATTTAGCTGAGATTTCCGCCCAATATAATTGGAATAAGGGGATGATCTACGTACCAAATTTAATATATACGAGTCTAGTTTCTAACAGATTTAACCGTTCGTCGATACGACATCAGAGTAGAGAGATATTCGCATTTTCGCGAGACCGCGCAAAGCAGCTCCCATGGGACCCACAAAGTCGGTGTAAACTCTACCTTGTATTTAAGTCAATTCTAAATCTTTTTCACTCATTTTTATTGTCAAAAACAGTTCCTAAACCCTCCTAAATTCTCTCCAATGGTTCCTCCATAATTCAAGGGTGAAAACCTAATATAAAAACATGAATCCAACATTAGAAACCCCGTGGTTCTTGCTAGATCGTAGTTCTTCATCTTGTGGCTGTTTTGGAGGGTTCTTCAAAGTAAAGTAACCTCAGGTCTCGTCTAGATCTTGTCGATTAAGGTAATAGTCAGTCCCTACTTCATACATATTAGATTTTCAAGGTAAACTACAAGTGTTTACACTCCAACTTGAACACCAAAAGTTGATTCAAGAAGAGAACACAACACCTATAGCGTTGTGGTGTCGTTGAGGATAATTGTGGGTTGTGTTTGGCCGAAATTTCAAGTGGTTGATACTGTATAAGGTGAGTATAACAGCCTACTAATTGTGCTTAAGCTTTCTTGTATGTTGGTTAAGTTGTTAGGTTTATAAACTACAAGATAATACTTGGATTAGCTTAAGTCACTTCTATGGTGTTGTATTTCCATTGAGGGTTGTTGTAAGCTAAATATAACTTGGATTTCAACTTGAAGCTACTGTAGGAGGTATTTGTATTGTTTTCTTGCAGGTGCGTAAGGTTTTATTGATGTACATTAAGTTAAATGGTTGGACTAGACATAAACTAGTGAATAAAGGTGCCAATTGAAGAAAGCTGGAGGTGTGGATTGTTTCCTTTGATATAAGTATAAGGATGGAATCATCGATGAATTACTTCATTATCATATTAATGATGTTGTTAAGTTAATGTAAGAAGTCGATATGTGTGATATGGGTTATACGGATTCTAATCGAGCTTGCTGCTCAAAATGATTGTTAAACTAATCGGAGAGCTTATTGTGAATTGTGCTGTTGTTGTTTGGGCTGTTTGGTGACTTTTGGTGACATATGGGATGTAGTAAAAACATGGGAGGTGCTCTCCGCTTTCTTGTAGAATATTGGTTTTGAAATATGAGAGTTACAATGGTTATATGATGAAGACGAAGTCGGGTTCTCATTGTAGACGTAAGAGGATCATATTGAGCTTTCTTGAAGATTGGAGACAAGATTGCAAAGGTATGTTAAGGAACTTCCTTATTTCTTTTGGCATGATATAAAGTGAAACAGATGTAAATGATACACTATTTCATAATGAATCTACTCTTATCAACTAAGGTTGTCCATGCTGTTCTTTCCTTGCAAAGTTATTTTAAGAAAGTATGTATGATCCTTGAGTCGTAGTGAAGTTCATATTTACGGTATGATGTCCATAATGTTAATCGAATGTGAAACTACCTTACGTCACTCCGAAAGGTTTAGAGAGTGATTCCATGAGTCCAGCATGCATTATATATAGTATCTATTTTACTCTACCGAGTCGCGCTATCGTCGGCCAGGTACGACACCTATTGTGCAACCACTGATCAGTTGGGTTAACCGAGCTCCACGTGGCCGGGTACGATGCTACATGTTGTATCTCCTAGATCTCCCTTTACATTACTGTTCTTATTTATGATTTCTGCGTTACATACCCAGTACTTTATTCGTACTGACGTCTCTTTTGCCTGGGGACGCCGCGTTTCATACCCGCAGGTCCCGATAGATAGGTTGACAGTCCTCCTAGTAGGCTACCAGCTCAGCAGAAGGTGTTGCTGCACTTCACTTGCTCCGGAGTTACCTATTTGGTCATTATGATTGGGACATGTAGTGATTGGGATGGCGGGGCCCTATCCCGACCTATATGATATTTATGTACTCTTAGAGGCTTGTAGACAGATGTCTGTATATGGATACTTTTATGGCCTTATCGGCCTACGTTTTGAGTGTACAAATGATCATGTCGTCCTTATAGGCCCGTCTGTCGCATGTATAAGTTTTTATATAATGTTGGGTCATCATATGTCTAGTATGCACTTATATTTTATTCAGGTTATCTCATGATGGTCCTTTTGGCCCATTTACCCATGATAGTACGATAATAAAGATATGTTACATTGGTACTCGGTTGAGTAAGGCACCGCGTGCCCATCGTGGCCCTTCGTTTTGGGTCGTGACAGAAGTGGTATCAGAGCAACTCTGTCCTAGGGAATCTACAAGCCGTATCTAGTAGAGTCTTATTTATGGGTGTGTTGTGCACCAAACTTATAAGCAGGAGGCTACAGAGCATTTAGGACTGTCACTCTTTCTTCTTAATCTAGATCGGGTGGTAGAGCTCAGTTTTAATAATTCAAACTCCTAAATTCTACTTTATTCGTAATACAATGATACCTCATCAAAACAGACAGTTGGTAAGAGACTGAATGTGGCTGTGGAGGAGTTGAGTCAGAGGAACTCGATTTTGCATCATGCTTATGATGAGTAAATGTGAGGTCTTCAGCAGATTATGTGTATACTAAGACGTGTAAGGTTCTTGATAAGTAGCCATAAGGAATGTATATCTATCCACCCATATGGTAAAAAAAAGGAAAGAGAATTTTAGGCGTCCCAAAGAACTAGTTAGATGATGCAGGGGGAGCTAAAAGTTTAAGAACGTTTTGTTGGAGTCTTCAGAATAAGGTGATAGGCAAAAATATTAGCAGGATAATAAGGAGAGTAAATGAAATATTGTGAGTAAGATGTAATAAATGGGTGATAACGGTAAATCAAAATATGACAGGATGACAGAGTCTATAGTCAAGTAAAAGAAAAGACAATAGGAGACATGCCTTGAGACAATAAAAGTATAAGTACTAAAGTCATATCCTCATTTCGAGAAATCAGTTTTTGAGTCCAACGTGATTACCAGAAGGAAAAGTTAGACCCTCAAGTAACAGAAATTAGTATGAAATAGTATTAAAAAAATCAAACATGAATTAGTTATCAAAGGAATTTGTGATAGTCGACATCATTTCAGAGATTGTTTTTCGACAATATTAGAATGAACAATAGAAGAATAATCTTTAAAGGTTATTTACGAAGACGCTTCCCTAAAGCAAGAACTATGACCAGAGTTAAGCTTAAGGGACTAAATGTGCAAGTTACACCAAGTGTCACCCTTGTGCGTAAGAAATTCAAATATCCCTGGTGTTGAAGGGCTATCGCAAAGCGAGTAATATGTCAGTGAAGATGTGAAAAAAATGCCAAAGATGAAGAGGTAACTATCTAATGGTAAAGGAAGAATGCATTAACAGGGTGAAAGGAATCAGATTGCATTTATTCAGATCCTACAGATATAATATGACTCCAGAACATTATGCAAGCATGATGCCGGGGAGAATCAATAAGGGTTTTGTAGTCGATGATATTGATAAATAAGTGGGAATGAACACTTGATACATAAGGATCCCGTACGAGAGGTAAGTTAAGACAAAGGACATAGCCCAAGAGGCGCTACATAAAATACAGATATGAGTGGACCAACGGGTAGTCTGTAGTTGATTTAGGAAGAGCCTACTTATGGATAGATAGGAGGATACCGACAAATCAGTAGATCATGCAAGATAAACGTAGTGAAACCCATCATAGGAAATTCAGTCTCTCAGATACGACATTGTAATCCTCGAGAAATATTCAGGTAGGAGTTGGGGTAGTAGAAGTTACAATATAAGTGTTACGGAAATAAAAGAGAGTTCTACTAGGGAGACAACTTGAATTTAAATTCAGAAGCAACCCGACGATATATGGATGAAATATTACATAAGATGTTTCAAGTTATCAGTGGAAGATTATAGATCAACATTAAGGTGAATCAATAATAGATGGATGAAAGTTGCAAATATGAGATGAGATTAGGCTTTCATTATTAAGATGAACAATAATAAGGAAGCACTAAATAGATTAAATTTATACATGTAGGATAAACGGTGAGAGAGTAACCTAGAGTTGGGTGCCAGACCTCAATAATAATAAATCGAAGTTAGAGTTATGGTACAGTATGACCGATCTAGTTGTGGTAAAGCCATAGGCATAAATAACTGAGGCCATGAAACAAGATATAGCTATAGTCGTAAGTTCAACAAAGTACCAAGCAAAGAACTTTAGTACATCTATAGATGCCCAGAGGGACAACTTGTCATAGTACTATATATTGTGACAAAGTGAAGCCTAGAGATTTGTTAAAAACTAGCAAAAAAGGAGATAAGAGTCACATTGGCGCACATTCAAGGTTAGAATCGTACATGTTTCATGAAAGAAGGTAGAAACAGTTACGAGATTTTCAGAACTTTGACCACAAATCATGGTGTGAGAAAGAGGCCTAAAGGGGGAAATGCCATAGCCTTTGGATTTATTTACCGAACAACTCCCTAGATGGAAAATACAATACTAAAGTATTTTTAAGAGGTATTGCTTAAGAGACGGATAAGTGCATTAGTCAACATTCGAGGACGAATGTTCCAAAGGGGGGAATGATGCTACATCCCATGTTTTCGTACATGAGAGTACGTCGTAAGTCAATTGATGTAAGCTCAGAAATAAGATTATATTTGGAAGCACATAAAGTATGATAATCATATTACCTTGGAGGTTACAAATATTTAAGATCATGAATAACGAGTACCAAGAGGGTTTAAAATCTTAGAAGCTAAACCAGTTGAAGAAAATAAGTTTCGTCGAAAGTCGACAAGTTTTAAATGTTATAACATGTAATTTAGGGTGAGAATATGGTTATTAACATGATAAGGAAGTTATTCTATGAGTTATTTTTGTCGTATGATATTCGTGTGCTGTGTTTTGAAGTCAAGAAAGTTGTAGAACAAAAGTTGGCAAAGGTCTTCATAAGTTACATTCATAAATTTATTGAAACTTATGTCAAATTTAGCTGAGAATTTCTACCAATATACTTGAAATAAGGGGATGATCTACATACCAAATTGAATATCTACGAGTCTAGTTTCTAACTCATTTAATCTTTCGTCTATACGACATCGGAGTAGAGAGATATTCGCGTTTTTCCGAGACCGCGCAAAGCAGCTCCCATGGGACCCATAAAGTCGGTGTAAACTCCAGTTTGTTTTAAGTCAGTTCTAAATCGTTTTCGCTCATTTTTATCGTCAAAAGCAGTTCCTAAACCCTCCTAAATTTTCTCCAATGGTTCCTCCATGATTCTACGGTGAAAACCTAAGTTAAAAACATGAATCCAACGTTAGAAACCACGTGGTACTTGCTAGATTGTAGTTCATCTTGTGGCTATTTTGGAGGGTTCTTCAAAGTGAAGTAACCTCAGGTCTCGTCTGGTTCTTGTTGATTAAGGTAATAATCAGTCCCTACTTCATACATAATAGATTTTCAAGGTTAACTACAAGTGTTTACACTCCAACTTGAACAGCAAAAGTTGATTCAAGAAGAGAACACAACACCTATAGTGTTGTGGTGTCATTGAGGATAATTGTGGGTTGTGTTTGGTAGGAATTTCAAGTGGTTTGATACTGTGTAAGGGGAGTATAAAATCCTACTAATTTTTCATAGGCTTTCTTGTATGTTGGTTAAGTTGTTAGGTTAATAAACTACAAGATAATACTTGGATTAGCTTAAGTCCATATGGTGTTGTATTGCCATTGAGGGCTGTTGTAAGCTAAATATAACTTGGATTTCAACTTGAAGATACTGTAGGAGGTATGTGTATTGTGTTCTTCAGGTGCTTAAGGTTGTATTGATGTAGATTAAGTTATATGGTTGGACTAGACGTGAACTAATGAATAAAGTTGCCAATTGCAGAAAGCTTGAGTTGTGGATTGTTTCCTTTGATATAAATATATGGTATAAGGATGGAATCATTGATGAATTAATTCATTATCATATTAATGATTTTGATAAGTTAATTTAATAAGTCTATAAGGTGTGATATGGGTTATACGGATTCCAATCGAGCTTGCCGCTCAAAATGATTGTTGAAGTAATTAGAGAGATTATTGTGAATTGTGTTGTTGTTGTTTGGGCTATTTTGTGACTTTTGGTAACATGTGGGATGTAGCTAAAACATGGGAGGTGCTGTCCATTTTCTTGTAGAATATTGATTTAGAAATATGAGAGTTACAATTCTTATATGATGACGACGAAGTCGGGTTCTCATTATAGACGTAAGAAGATCATATTGAGCTTTGTTGAAGATTGGAGAGAAGATTGCAAAAGTATGTTAAGCAACTTCCTTCTTTCTAATGGCATGATCTAAAGTGAAACGAACATAAAAAATACGCTATTTCATTATGAATCAACTCCTTCAAACTAAGGTTGTCCATGTTTTTTCTTTCCTTACAAAATTATTCTAAGAAAGATTGTATGATCCTTGAGTCCTAGTGAAGTTCATATTGATGGTATGATGTCCATAATTTTAATCGAAGGTGAAACTACCTTACGTTACTCCGAAAGGTTTAGATCGTGGTTCCATGAGTCTAGCATGAATTATATAGAATATCTATTTTACTCTACCAAGCCGCGCTATAGTCGGCCGAGTATGGCACCTACTGTGCAACTACTGCTCAGTTGGTTTTATCGAGATCCACGTGGCCTGGTAACCGAGCCTTACGATGTTCGGGTATGTTTTTACTAAGTCCTCTTTGATGCCGGCTACGATATGATGATGATGATGATTCCCACAGAGGCAGATGTTTTAAAAGATTGTGTATATATGTGTATCATGCATTACATGTCACTATCTCTTAGAGGCACTCAGATGCTACAAGTTGTATCTCCTATATCTCTCTTTACATTACTGTTCTTATTTATGCTTTTCTGCCTTACATTGTAACAAACTGGGTTGTTTTTCCGAGAGTTTAGCCCCGTTTCCCCTGTTTCTGCTTCATTGTATGTGGTTCAACTTCATTTATGTGTGTTGGGTCGGTTGGTTCGGGTTCAGAGTGGTCATGGTGAGAATTGAGGCATTTAGTCTCTCAAAGTAGCCTAATAATTGAGAAAGTCAACTAAGAGTTGACTTATTGGTGAACGACCTTGGAATGCGGATTTTATGGCTCGTATGGTTTCGTTAGGTGATTTAGGTCTTAGGAGTGTGTTCGGAATGGAGTTTTGATGTCTGGTGTAAAAATAGGCTTGAATTGGCGAAAGTTAGTTTTTGGTCGATTTCCGGTCGGCAATGGAAAATAGATTATTGGGGTCGGAATGGAATTCCGAAAGTTGAAACAGGTCTGTAATGTCATTTTGGATATGTGTGCAAAATTTCAGGTCAATCAGAGGTGTTTTGGTTGGTTTCGGCGTCGTTGGCAAAATTTGGAAGTTTCAAAGTTCATAGGCTTGAATTTGATGTAATTTTGGTATTTTCATGTTGTTTTTAGTGTTTCAAAGGCTCGACTAAGTTTGAATGGGGTGTGTTGGTATGTTTGGTAGGGTCTCCGAGGGGCTCGGGATTGATATCGAATGGTTGGCGGAGTTTTGAACTTGGGAAATTGTAGCAAATGGCTGTTGGTGTAAGTTTCTGGTGTTGGCCGCACCTGTGGATGGATAGCCGCAGGTGCGAAAGTCCATGCGCAGGTGCGAAGGGAGTCTAGGCAGGAGGAGGCCACAGGTGCGAAGGGATGGCCGCAGGTGCGGAGAAATGGCCATAAGTGCAAAATTTGGTCCGTTAGTGGGATTGTGCAGGTGCGCATCTGGGACCGCAGGTACGATTAAATGTATGCAAGTGCGGAATTGCTGGGCAGAACAATATAAAAGAAGCCTCCATGAAATTTTAGTCATTAACCATTGTTGCATGCCTTTGGACCTCAATTGAGGGCAATTTGAAGAGAAAATTCGTGGGTCTTCAGTGGAGGTAAGTTCCCGAATTATTAAAGTTGTTTCTATGTTATTTCGTTCGGATTAGGCTTGTATTTGAAGGATTTAAAGTAAGAAAAAGTTTGGAAAATGGGAGGAAAGATTTAGGAATTTCTTTTGGCAATTTTAGTGGGAAATTGTGGTTCGATTTTGATGTTCTTGGTATGTACGGTCTCGTAGGAGGATAAGGGTTCTTGTGATGTATATTTTATCGGATTCTGAGGAGTGGGCCCGGGGCTCAGGTTTGGCCGAATTTCGAGATTCTTGTATAATTTGATAGTGTTCGATTGGGTTGTGTTCCTTTAGTATATATTGATGATGTTAAAATGGTTTTGGCTAGATTCGGAGCAATCAGGAGCCAATTCGAGGGGAAAGAGCATTGCAGACTAGTATTGTGGCTCCGTAGAGGTAAGTAATGGTTATAAATCTTGTCCTGAGGGTATGAAACCCCCGACGTCATATTTCTCACTGATTTTAGAATGACGCACATGTCGGATGATGAGTATGTGGCGCACACTGATTTTTGGATTGGACTTGGTCCTCTCCGCGACAACTATTGAGTTGCATATTTTACTCTAAACTATATGTTAAATTGTGTTCTAAAGATTTCTAAAATATTTGGGCTATAAGCCATGTTTGGGGACTCGTGCCGACTTGTTTAGACCCCTTGGGGGCTTTTTACTGCTGTTTTCCTCACTGATTATTGATGATTTCACTCAGTGACATTGTGCTTATTGTTTTCGAAACTCAGCCTGATTTACACTATTTTGAGATTTAAAATGATGTTTTGGGTCGAGTACCCCGTTTTACTGATTCGCCCGAGGGGCTTTTGAGAGGTTCTGACTGAGTGAGGCCGAGGGCCTGATTTGTGAGGATATGATACGCCACGAGGTGGCTTGATATTAGCGCTTAGGCTGAAGGAGCACCTCCGGAGTGTGCACACACACCTAGTGAGCGCACCGAGTGCTGAGTGACGAGTGATTGGGAGGCATGAGTGACTGTGAGGTATGCCCGAGGGGCTGATTATGAATGATGGTGAGGTATGCCTGAGGGGATAATTATGAGTGACTTTGAGGCATGCCCGAGGGGCTGATTGTGATACATATTTTTACCCGAGGGACAACGTATGATTTTACCACTTTCACTCTGAACTTATGAAATATATTTTGCCCGAGGGGCCTCTTTATGATTTTCAGCATTTTTACACTAAACTTCTTGAAAGTTATGTTGAAACTAGTGGCAAGTATATTTCCAAATGATTTTCACTAAAATTGGCTTTAAAAGCGTGATGATTTAACGTATACATTGCTGGAAAGAAAGGTTGTGCTGATTTAACGTCTGCTTAGACCTGATTTTTTCATTACTACTGAGTTGGTGTACTCACATTACTCCCTACACCTTGTGTGCAGATCCAGGTGTTAGGGCAGGGTGAGCTGTCTATCTGTTCCAGAGATTCTCGGAGGTTTGCGAGGTAGCTGCTTGCGTCCGCAGTCCTGCTCTCTCTCATGCTTACTATTATAGAATTTTTTTTTTTTTGAGTTGTATATTTTATGTAGATTCTCATGACCCGTGACTCCGGGATCTCGAGGGTTGTATTTAATATTCAGTATAACTTTAACTGTTTTATAAATGTTTAAAGGAAACCTTTATGGGTTACAGTATAATAAATATGTAAATAGAAGCTTATTATGATTTGAGTGTAGTTTTTGCTGGCCTAGTTCAACGATAGGCGCCATCACGGCTGGCTTAGATTTGGGGTCGTGACAGTTTGGTATCAGAGCACTAGGTTACATAGGACTCACCGGTCATGAGTAGGTTTAGTAGAGTCTTTCGGATTGGTACGGAGACGTCTGTACTTATCTTCGAGAGGCTGCGGAACCCTTAGGAAAATCTCACATTCTTGAATTCTTATCGTGCGAATCCCTTGTATTCAGCCAAGAGCGTAACTCTTGAATTCCTTCCATGGATGAGATGTGATTTTGGCATGTTGGTAATGGGACAGTCTGGAGGACTTGAGGCCGGATTCATTTTGTGGCTTGAGTGCTGGGATTTTCTTTTGTGTGGGCACATATATTTGGGGACTTATATGTCCGTTGATGTCCTTATTAACGGGACTTTCTGACTAGATGACTACGTGGTGAGTGTGATTTGATGATTAGATGTGTTCAGACTATGATTTGTGACAAAAGGGTTGGCTAGAATGGTGGCAACAACTATTAAATGGCTTCGACTTTTGAGTGTATTGGAAGACCTCTTATGTTGTGTAGTTGTGGAGTGAAGCGGATCTTTCTATTGGGTTATGAGTTCCTGGTGATGTCTTTTGAGCCGACCATTGCCCCAGTTCATGTATTTGATTAACAGTGTATTCCAGCCGTATTAGCACTCCTTGTTATGTATTCATTGGTGGCTTCCTGGCATATTCGCGTAGCCAGGAGTAGCATACTCAGTAATTAAGGATGGCATTATAGGGATTCAGGGAGGAAAGGCTCTATGCAAAATTCTCCTAGTGTAAATTTTGGCTCGGTTCAGTAGTATTCTTGGGACATGTGGTGTCCAGTGAGGGTATCCATGTGGTCAGACATGTGTGGGTAGAGCTTCTAGAAGCTCGAGATTTTTGTGACCACCGCCCCAGTGTTAGTTATGCCATCAGCTTCAGGTTCTTACCGCGTATTGTGATGCCTCGAGGGTAAGCATTGTTTGTGTTCAGATGCAGGAAGGTGTAGTGATTGCGTGATAGTTATGGTCTTCAGAAGTGTATCCGGAGATATCAGTTGAGGCTAAGCGGGCACGGGTATCTCCTACGGTTTGTCCTAAGGTGTGTGATCCCTATGTAGTTTTGTAATAAGTTCTCTTCTACTAGTAAATGATATATGCTGTAATTCGAGTTTATATTGCTTGTGGAAGTTGGCGTGACTGTTACAATGGTGAATGCGAGATTTGCAGATGACTTGAGTTGTTAGACGGACGGTGTTATTATGGGCATTGTGAATTATTATTTGTCTCGATCGTTGGCTTTGGGCAAAGTTGGGAGTCTGTTAATGATAAGTTGATTGCACGATTATGTGTGGTATTGGGTTCAGTTCGAGGTATATTGGTGGATCAGTTATGAAATGTAGGGGTGGGGTATGGGAATATCACGAGTAATGGAAATCTCTTCGATATAGGTTGTAATGTACTATGTTGGGTAATTGGGTTCTATTGAATGATTTAGTGGAAATCGTAAAAGGTGTAGTGTGTGCAGTGTATTAATTTGTTTGTGGCTTCAAGTGAGTGGATTACTTTCCTAGTATGTTAGTGTGCAAACGGGTCAGGTCGATTCTGCCTAAATTGGTCAGTGTGATTGAGATTTACGTTGGAGGGTGTCAAGACTTGTGGTATTTCTACATCATCACAGATTCTACATATCAGTATCAGGAAGGTGAAGGTAATGGCTTTAGATACGTAGGAAGTCTCTTCAGGGTAAGTATTTTGAATGTGGTACTTTTGGGGATATTGGAGAGAGTATTCGGAGGCTTATGGGCCTTAGACAGTATGGTTTTGTGCTTGGCTCGCGTGTGGTGAGTCTGGGTTGAAGTATCAATTTGAAGGTAAGTCAGAAGGAACTTGGGTAAATAGGGCAACTTGGTAGAAGGTCGGATAGGCATGTTAAGGGATACGATTAGTTCTTTGGGTGTTCATAAGGTGACGAGTTTTTTTTTTTTGGGTGTTTCTTAGAAATTCTCTTTGATTTTTGGTGGCCTACGTAGCTTGGTTGAGTTAGAAGAATTCAGTCCGGATGATTTAGTGTCGCGTAAATGGGATTTCGGATAGTTCCTGATGGTTTCTACTGCGGTTAAGGGTGTATATTTTCTTATGACGTGTAGTGAATTTGCTTCTAAATGGGATCAAATGGAAGTTCTTGGCTAGTTGGGTACATAGTTGCTTGTGGCTCAGAAGGGACCATGGAGTTCCCGTATTCTTTTTCCTAGGTTGGCATGGCATATGTGGTATGTTGGGTAGAGCTGAGATTTGCATATGTGAGGTCACGGTTTGGTTCTGGAAGGAAGGTCATAAATTCTTAGGCAGCATGGGCAGTTTCAGATGACTAGGTAGATGATATCACTAATTGGTGTGACTTGATGAGGGTATACATTTCAGAAAGAGCAATGTGTTTGAGTTAAGGGTACTTCATTGGTATCGCGGCGCCATATTGTTGGATCGAATGTTGATATTCAAGGTTGCTTGGTAAACGAAAGAATTATAGGGGTATCCCGCGTGGAATGATTGAGTATTTGGGATGTGTCATGTATTCGAGCGGTAGGGTTGAGATCAGATATAGTAATCTGTGCGCTTCATGGACTTCGAGACTGAGAGTTCTCATAAACATGTTATTTTTTGGTAGTGAACTGTGAAGATGCGAGCACAGCTAGTCGTATGTTAGTATGTACCATGATTCCGTCATTGTGAACTTTTCGGCAAGTTATCTATCTGTAGTTGGTGATTAGAGTTAATTTAGGGTCACTGGTAGGTTAATATGGGTGTGTGTTCTGCACTGGGTCAGAATTTTTGGCTCCGAGTTTTTACTATTGAGAAATGTACCATTTGATTGTGATTGAGTTTATTCATGTTCTAGAGTGATCTATGAGTTACCCTTCGGTATTGCGAGGATTAATGATTATTGGTTATATGCACATATGGTGCGGTTCTAATTGGGCTTTATAGCTAGATTTGAGTAAGTTAATTAATTGGGTGTTAGAGGATTGAGGCATGTTTGGTTATATACCTTCTGATTCGGGTGGCATGGTATCGTCCAGTTTCCCCCGTGGTTATGGAAATGCACTTTGATTACTTGATGTCGAATTTCGAATATTTATTGATTTTGGGTAAGGTGTCTTGAAGTATTTCGAGTGGACCAGTGTTCGGGTAAGATCGCGCAGTGTAGCGAAGTTATGTAGGGGTATGACCTTGGTATTGGATTCGTGTATTTTAATTTTTTCGGTGTGTACCAGGTTGTTTGCATGATATGGTGATGGTAATTGTTAATGGAAGGATAGTCCTCCCGGGTGGATCTTTTATATAATTTGATTGCACTGGAATGTTGTTGTTAAGTGCACGAGTTCCACATGTTTTGGCTTCGAATTCTATCGATGTGTCATGTCATCAGGGTGGTCGTGATGGATGAGAAGATGTCATTGGACCTAGAATGAACATTTTTTTGAATTTTCTACAGCATAGTTGGAAGGATAAATATCGGGAGTCGGCTTAGAAATCTGCTATAATTCTTGTTTGGGAAGGGGAGCTTCATGTCTGACTGATCGGATGAATGGTTGTTAGTTTCTACGTGCTTCTTTCATCATCAGCAGTATATGGAAGTGTTAGAGCGAGGCATTTCTTGATAAGAGGTTATGTACAGTTACTGGGTTGTTCTGACCAGTTATTGTGGTTAAGAGTTATCGCTATGAGTGTTTGAGTCACGCGGTGTATTATGTGATTCCATCTAGGTGCGTATATGACTTGATTCAGCATGTTTAGACTTGTTCAGTTTATAGTTATGGAAATTTTGATCTTGTATATTATTTCAGAAGTGGGAATTTGGTTCTAAGGTTTATGGGCCAGGATTTGGATTTTGAAATTCCAACGGTATTGTGCTATTGGACCTATATGGGATAGGGTGACGTGGGATCACCCCCGGGTATGTGCATTGTAAGCTACGTAACAGTTTGATGGTGTTGGAGAACAACTCTTGTCACATTCGAGGACGAACGTATGTTTAAGTGAGGGAGGATGTAACGACCCGGCCAGTCGTTCCGAGAGTTTATCCCCATTTCCATCGTTTCTGCTTCATTTTATGTGGTTCAGCTTTATTTATGTGTGTTGGATCGGTTGGTTCGGGTTCAGAGTGGTCATGGTGAGAATTGACGCATTTAGTCTCTCAAGGTAGCCTAATAGTTGAAAAAGTCAACTGAGAGTTGATTATTGGTGAACGACCTTGGAATGCGGATTTTACGGCTCAGATGGTTTCGTTAGGTTATTTGGGACTTAGGAGTATGTTCGGAATGGAGTTTTGATGTCCAGTGAAGAATTAGGCTTGAATTGGCGAAAGTTAGTTCTTGGCGATTTCCGGTCGCCAGTGGAAAATAGGCTATCGGGGTCGGAATGGAATTCCGGAAGTTGGAACAAGTCCATAATTTCATTTTGGATATGTGTGCAAAATATCAAGTCAATCGGAGGTGTTTTGGTTGGTTTCGACGTTGTTGGAAAAATTTTGAAGTTTCAAAGTTCATAGGCTTGAATTTGATGTAATTTTTGTGTTTTCATGTTTTTTTTTGGTGTTTCGAAGGCTAGACTAAGTTTGAATAATTCTATGGGGTGTGTTGGTATGTTTGGTAGGGGCCCCGAGGGGCTCGGGATTGATTTCGGATGGTTGGCGGAGTTTTGAAGTTGGGAAATTGCAACAAATGGCTGCTGGTGTAAGTTTCTTGTGTTGGCTGCACCTACGGATGGATAGTCGCAGGTGCGATGCCGTAGGTGCTAAGGGATAGCCGCACCTGCGAAGCTGCAGGTGCGGAGAAATGGTCGTAGGTGCGAAATTTGGTCTGTTAGTGGGACTACGCAGGTGCGCACCTGGGACCGCAAGTGCGATTAAAGGTCCGCAGGTGAGGAAATGTTGGGCAGAACAGTATAAAAGAAGCCTCCATGAAATTTTAGTCATTAACCATTGTTGCATGCGGCTGGAGCTCATTTGAGGGAAATTTGAAGAGAGAATTCGTGGGTTTTCAGTGGAGGTATGTTCCCGAGTTATTATAGTTGTTTCTATGTTATTTTGTTCTGATTAGGCTTGTATTTGAAAGATTTAAAGTAAGAAAAAGTTTGGAAAATAGGAGGAAAGATTTGGGAATTTCTTTTGGCAATTTTAGTGGGCAATTGTGGTACGATTTTGATGTTCTTGGTATGTACGGTCTCAGGGGAGGATAAGGGTTCTTATGATGTAAATTTTATCGAATTCTGAGGCGTGGGCCTGGGGCTCGGTTTTTGCCGAATTTCGAGATACTAGTATAATTTGATAGTTTTTGATTGGGTTGTGTTCCTTTAGTATATTTTGATGATGTTAAAATGGTTTTTGCAAGATTCGGAGCAATCGGGAGCCAATTTGAGGGCAATAGCATATCAGACTAGTATTGTGGCACGGTAGAGGTAATTTTTTATTATGAATCTTGTCCTGAGGGTATGAAACCCGGGACTTCATAGTTCTCACTGATTACTTGATGTCGAATTTCGAATAGTTATTGATTTTGGGCAATGTGTCTTGAAGTATTTCGAGTGGACCAGCATTCGGATAAGATCGCGCATTGTAGCGGAGTTATAAAGGGGTATGACCTTGGTATTGGATTCGTGTGTTTTAATTTTCACGATGTGTACCAGGTTGTTTGCATGATATGGTGATGGTAATTGTTAATGGAAGAATAGTCCTCTCGTGTGGATCTTTTATATAATTTGATTGCACTGGAATGTTGCTGTTAAGTGCACGAGTTCCACATGTTTTGGCTTCGAATTGTATCGATGTGTCATGTAATCAGGGTGGTCGTGATGGATGAGAAGATGTCATTGGACCTAGAATGAACATTTTTTTGAATTTTCTACAGCATAGTTGGGAGGATAAATATCGGGAGTCGGCTTAGAAATCTGCTATAATTCCTGTTTGGGAAGGGGGAGCTTCATGTCTGACTAATCGTATGAATGGTTGTTAGTTTCTACGTGCTTCTTTCATCATCAGCGGTATATGGAAGTGTTAGAGCGAGGCATTTCTTGATAAGAGGTTATGTACCGGTACTGGGTTGTTCTGACCAGTTATTGTGGTTAAGAGTTATCGCTATGACTGTTTGAGTCACGCGGTGTATTATGTGATTCCATCTGGGGTGCGTATATGACTTGATTCAGCATGTTTAGACTTGTTCAGTTTATAGTTATGGAAATTTTGATCTTGTATATTATTTCAGAAGTGGGAATTTGGTTCTAAGGTTTATGGGCCAGGATTTGGATTTTGAAATTCCAACGGTATTGTGCTATTGGACCTATATGGGATAGGGTGACGTGGGATCACCCCCGGGTATGTGCATTGTAAGCTACGTAACAGTTTGACGGTGTTGGAGAACAACTCTTGGCACATTCGAGGACGAACGTATGTTTAAGTGAGGAAAGATGTAACGACCCGATCGGTCGTTCCGAGAGTTTATCCCTATTTCCATCGTTTCTGCTTCATTTTATGTGGTTCAGCTTTATTTATGTGTGTTGGGTCGGTTGGTTCGGGTTCAGAGAGGTCATGGTGAGAATTGACGCATTTAGTCTCTCAAGGTAGCCTAATAGTTGAAAAAGTCAACTGAGAGTTGACTTATTGGTGAACGACCTTGGAATGCGGATTTTATGGCTCATATGGTTTCGTTAGGTTATTTGGGACTTAGGAGTATGTTCGGAATGGAGTTTTGATGTCCAATGAAGAATTAGGCTTGAATTGGCGAAAGTTAGTTCTTGGCGATTTCCGGTCGCCAGTGGAAAATAGGCTATCGGGGTCGGAATGGAATTCCAGAAGTTGGAACAAGTCCGTAATTTCATTTTGGATATGTGTGCAAAATATCAAGTCAATCGGAGGTGTTTTGGTTGGTTTCGACGTTGCTGGAAAAATTTTGAAGTTTCAAAGTTCATAGGCTTGAATTTGATGTAATTTTTGTGTTTTCATGTTTTTTTTTGGTGTTTCGAAGGCTAGACTAAGTTTGAATAATGCTATGGGGTGTGTTGGTATGTTTGGTAGGGGCCCCGAGGGGCTTGGGATTGATTTCGGATGGTTGGCGGAGTTCTGAAGTTGGGAAATTGCAGCAAATGGCTGCTGGTGTAAGTTTCTGGTGTTAGCTGCACCTACGGATGGATAGTCGCAGGTGCGATGCCGTAGGTGCTAAGGGATAGCCGCACCTGCGAAGCTGCAGGTGCAGAGAAATGGTCGTAGGTGCGAAATTTGGACTGTTAGTGGGACTACGCAGGTGCGCACCTGGGACCGCAAGTGCGATTAAAGGTCCGCAGGTGAGGAAATGCTGGGCAGAACAGTATAAAAGAAGCCTCCATGAAATTTTAGTCATTAACCATTGTTGCATGCGGCTGGAGCTCATTTGAGGGAAATTTGAAGAGAGAATTCGTGGGTTTTCAGTGGAGGTATGTTCCCGAGTTATTATAGTTGTTTCTATGTTATTTTGTTCTGATTAGGCTTGTATTTGAAAGATTTAAAGTAAGAAAAAGTTTGGAAAATGGGAGGAAAGATTTGGGAATTTCTTTTGGCAATTTTAGTGGACAATTGTGGTACGATTTTGATGTTCTTGGTATGTACGGTCTCGTGGGAGGATAAGGGTTCTTTTGATGTAAATTTTATCGGATTCTGAGGCGTGGGCCCGGGGCTCGGTTTTTGCCGAATTTCGAGATACTAGTATAATTTGATAGTTTTTGATTGGGTTGT